>WOUI01000553.1:0-17081 GCA_012184565.1 Aspergillus floridensis | reverse complement strand
CCCCGCCCCCTCCCCTTCCCTCTTCTCCAAAGCTATCATCTTCCCCACCCAGGACCGATAACACCCATCCACCGCCTCCAGATAACACCTCCCGGACCCCACCCCGTCCACAACGGCCGCCTCCCGTGCGAAATCCGCCTTGAAGAAATCCCACGCATGCCGCATGTACGACGCCCGCGGCACCCGGGCCTCCACCACCACCGGCGCCTCCCTCCCCACCAGCATGGCCACACACCCCGCCCCGCCCGTGGGCCGCGCCGCCGCATCCTCCCGCGCATACGCGGCGATGTCGCCGCACACGACGACGGCGTCGCGGCCGTCCCACGCGGAGGACTCGACCCACGCGACGGCGGCCAGCAACGCGGCGGTGCCGCCGTAGCAGGCGTTGTAGGTGTCCACGCCCTCGACGTCCGGGTTCTCCGGCCCGAAGAGCTGCATGAGCACGGTCTTGGTGGATTTGGAGCGGTCGAGGAGGGATTCGGTGCCCACCCCTAAGTAACCGATCGAGGTGCGGGGGATGGCGTTTTTCTCGAGGAGGGCGGAGAGGGTGGTTAGGGCTAGGGTGTTGATGTCTGTTTCCCCGGGAGGCGAGGGAGGGAGGGGTTAGCTGATCGGTAGCTAGCTGGTGAGAATGGGGCAATGGGGGAATGGAGATGGGATGTACCCTCGCGATCATCACAGAAGCTCATGTTCGTTTGACCCAGGCCGATCGTGTGCTTGCCTTCGCTGACGTGCATGTATTTCTCTAGTTCGGCTTGGGGCACGTACTTCCTCCGAGAGCAATTCGTGAGTGTACACTCGATGAACCGGGGAGAGGTGGATGGGGCAGGCATACGCGGTTGGGAAAGTAGATCTCGATGGCTTTGATGCCGACGTTCTGGGGACGGGCCATGTTGATATCGCGATGAACAGGCGGTCACTGACAGTGAGAATTGAGATCCAGAAGAAGAAGATGTGCTTTGTTGGGAGGTTGCGCTTCTGGCTTGATGTATGGGCTGTCGCACTCCGGGGTATTTATGTCTGCTCGACACAGCCCCAGGTGTTGGTGTCGGTGTCGGTGTCGGTGTTGGGACTAGGCGTCAGTGCTCGCGACTACGGTGTACATCAGAGCATACCGGCCACTACTCAGTTCGGACTACGGGGATTTCCTCTTCAGGTCGTCCGTCACAGCTGAGACGTGTGCTAGACGGTTCTGCTAGGGTGTTCTGTGGTGAGCTAAGAGGTTAGTGTCGTGGTCGGTTATTGTGGTCGCGTGGTGAGTGGTGGATGGGGATGGAGTGGCATGGTTGGTATACAGCACCATCTGAGAGTGGAGACGCACAGCCTACCCTTCAATCGGTTGAGCTCGTCAGTCAACGAGGCACTTTGCTCGCCGACGAATGGTTGGGGCATCGTAACCATGACAGATGCTCGTTGGCCTTGACTGACTGCACTCACCCCCTGGCGTGGGCGAGCCATGCGGACCATATGACCGAGATAATCGAATTCATTTACTTCCTCAAAAACAGTACAACCTACAATCAAGATGCAGCGGATTAAAGCACCCATCTGATCCGCATAGCCATCCCTTGTCACGGATCTGGAAGTCAAGTCCATCCCAGAGCCCAGTGAGGTAAATACTACACGGTGGTTCACAGCCTGCTAGTATATGCCAGAGCGATATGATCCAAGTATGTAGCGTAGCTCCCACCTCTGCGTCGAGGATGGTATAATATACTTTATTGATATGCAAATTCGACATGATACTCCAAAAGAAAACACGGGTATAAAGCCTTATACTCAACCATCGCAGCCCCCAACCACCTATACCCCCACCCCTACACAATCTTATCCTAAAAATGAATCAAAGCTTCGCCGTCGGCGCAATCGCCTTCCGCCGCACCTGCTGGACTGAAAAGTCCACCTCGTCAGCCGGGGTGGGCCCGGCGGTCGCGTCCTCAAACAGCCGCCGGCCCACGAGGTCGGACATGCGCATGACGCGCGAGGAGACCGTTGCGCCGTCGCGGCGGTTTTTTCTGCGCCGCATCCATAAGAATCAGTATCGATTAATATCTTGGGTAGAAAATATGGGGGTCCACGAGCCCCGAAAACTTTCTGGGAAGGTTTGCCCGGGGGGGGGGGAATAAACTCACCCCTCACGTCGCGACTGCGCGATCAGCTCGGTGAAATCCCACAGGCGGCCGCGCGGGAGGACCTGGCCGGTGACGGGATCGCGCTCGGGGGTCCATTCCGGTGCGAGGCGCACGGAGGAGGCCTTGGATTCCTTGCTCTTGGCAATGTGGATGATGCCCTCTTCGGCGAAGCGTTGGTAGGAGTTCTTGAGGGTTTCTTTGTTGACGGCTTCGAAGTAGGAGAGGTCGCCTTGGTGGTAGAGGGTTTTTCCGAGCTGTACGGGAAGTGAGTTTTGTATTCGGTGATGGGGAGAAAGGGAATGGAAAAGGAGGAAAGGGGGCTTACCAGCTGGGCGTTGTCTTGAGCTTTGCTCAGGTCGATCCACACGTCTTTCGGGAAGTCGGAGGGCGGCGTGAGTCCCAGCAGCGAGACCGACCCTAGCCACGACGCTTCGATGAAGGGCCAGATCAGGAAGCAGTAGAAGTCGTAGTTCTCGCGGCCGCATTGGCGCTCCGCTTCGCTGAGCTCGACGGTCAGCGGCTTGCCCGACGAGGGATCGCGGCTGACGATGATCACGTTGTCCTTCTCGAGGCCCCGGAGGGTATTGTCCAGGTTGGTGGTCAACCCTTCTGGCGGGAAGATGAATTCGCCGCGGAATAGCTGGGCGGGTCAGTGGATAGCCCATGCAGATTTGGGAGAACGTACCTGCGACAGGAAAGAGACCTGGTTCATGAGCTCGGGGAAAGACATGCGCTGGTAGGACGGCCCGCCGCCTTGTTTGATGCGTGTGTACATGGCCGCCGAGACCAGGGCTTCGGTGATGAAGAGGTGGATCGTCATGTTGCGGTAGAAGGAGAGCTGGAAGCGGTCCACCGCGTAGTAGGTCGGCTCGACCAGTCCGGTCACCTTGCCCACAATCTGCGGCCCCAGCACCTCCAGCGCGCGGTCGACAACCACTTCGGTGGGGAATTTGTAAAAGTGTGCCACGCGGCCGCCTTTGGCTTTGACCCGTTCACAGAGCCATTCGACGCGTCGCACGAGCTCGCCCTTGCCCACCCCGCGGCCACGCAGCGTGAGAAGCACCGTTCCGACCAGAGCGGTGGGCATCATGACTGACACATTGTTGATATCTGACAGCACCCGGTACCCTAACGACCTTAAGATGCGGCCTCTCTCCACATTGCTCAGCTTCTGACTTCCAATCTCGGTGATTTGATCCGGGAGCCGGGTCAACTGCTGGGTGATGAACTCTTTCAGGCTCCATGGTTCATGGAAGCGGACGTCGACCCGACCCAGCTTCAAGGACAAGACGGACGACGAGGAAAGAAAATCCGCCAGGTTCTCCTTTCGTTTCGGCTGACCCAACAGCTCGCTAATGTAGGACCTGGAGTCGCGATTAGCCAACAGCCACGGACCAGCACTTGGCGCCATACTCAGTCTCGATGACCTTGTCATATTGTGTGCTGACAGGACAGATGATCGTATCCTCCACCCGACCCGACAAGACACTATCCAGGATAAAGCTCAGGATCCCAAACTTGGGCGACAGCAGCTTCCCTGTGCGCGAGCGACCACCCTCAATAAAACACTCGAAGTTGAACCCCTGCTGCAGCAGCGTGTCGATATACGCCTGCACAACAGTATTATAGAGCGGATCATTCCCAAAACTCCGACGAATCCACATCGCCCCTGCGCCCACCATCCGTCAGCCGTCCGTACAGATAAGCGAAGCCGAGCAGCCGTAATCTTACCTGCATGCTGCAAGAATGGGCCCACCAGCGGGAAGTTGAGATTATCACCGGCGACCACCACCGGAAGCCCGATCCCCAGACGGTAACAGATCAATTGCAGCGACACATAGTCGACGTGGGATTTGTGGCACGGCAGGAAGACAATGGACCGTTTCTTCCGCGCCGCCTCCTCGGCCACCGACCTTAACCGAAGAACCTCCTCGCTAGACACATGGATCCCTACCCGACATCAGCACCCACATCAACCACCGTTTTGCCCAATACATACCCTGATGATACGCCCTCGTCAACAGCTGCGTAGCGACATAGTAGGCGCCGCGAATGAACCGCCTGCTCTCCATCTTGCAGATCATATTCTCCAGCATGGAGTCGACCACCTCCTTGAGGTGGGTCTCGATCTCAGTCCGCCGGTGGGCCTTCTTCGCGTCGCGTGAAGGACCGGGGACCACGTCCAGCAGGCCTTCCTGCACTTCCACCGCCAGGCGCAGCTCGGCCAGCTCCTTCACTTTCCCCTGCAGTAGCGGGCTGGCGAGGATGCGGGACTTCATGCGCTCGGAGAAGCCTGGGTAGAAGATGGGCTGGCCGATGACCTGGTCGTAGGCGCGCCAGCCGGTGCCGGACATGTAGAGGCTGACCTCGCGGAGGAAGTCGAAGGGGTTCTCGCGGAAGCGCGCCATGTGGCGGACGAGGTTTCGCTCGGGGATCTGGTCATCTTGGGGCTCGAGCCCGCCGGTGACGCCGCTGGGGTGGATGGTGAGCTTGTTGCCGACAATTTCGAGGTCGGGGGCGGATTCGCCGACTGGGGGAGTGGTGTCGGAGGGCATTGTGGTTGAGATTTGGGGGGGAAGGTCGGGTCGTGGTGGTGCTCTACGCGGCAACGCCGAGGGAATTGTTTGTTGGTCGGACAGGGATGGAGATCAAGCTCAACACGGTTCGTTAAAGCATCAGGCAATGAAGATGAAGATGAAGATGACGATGACGATGAAGATGATCAGGTGAGAGGAAGTGGGTAGAGAGTTGGAGCCATGATCAAATAGCTCCAGGATGCTGAGAGGGAGGAGAGGGGAGAGAGAAGAGGGGAGGGAATTGGAGTAAGAAACGAGAAAAGGGACGATCTCCGCGCTATTTCCCCAGAGTCCGGAGTGGCTTGACCGTTAACTTACTGTAACTGTAAGTTCACTTCAATTTACTCCCGTACCTCGGATGTGCTCACGTGAAAGTGACGGTACTGTACCAGCAAGCACTAAGCCCAATGGAGAAGCAGCGGCAAAGGATGAGGTCAACGCAGCAGCCATCAGCACGCGATCCCCTTCTACCTTTTCCTCGTTTCCTCGCCCTCTCAGCTTCTTGCGCCTGCGTGGTTCGGGATGGACCGCAGAGCATCCATGCGATCATTTCCAGATGATCTGACCCAGGCCATTACCTCTAGAAACTTCATCGACCATTTCCCTTGTCGACCGCCGTCCCCTTGAAGCATCACCCCAAGACGGTAGCAGACAGAACTGACCGGAACAGCTCCACAGCGGGGACCCGCAAAGGCAAAGAAGCATTCATCGCATCCGCCAGACCGAACAGCCACCCCAAAACCCATCCAACACCTCTTCACCTATTCCCCAGACACGATGTTCGCCTTACGACGGCAATTCTCCAGTACGCAGTCCCATTTCCCCCCTCCTGTCCAACTCCCCCCATGCACCACAACCCATACTAACACTCCAAAAAAATAAGCCGCCGCATCCCGCCTCAAATCCACCATCCCCAGCACGATGACAACCCCCGCACCTCCCAAAAACAAACACACCTTCCAAGTCTTCCGGGATGTGCCCCCGCTCCGCGCCCTCCGCCGAGAAATCCTCCTCTCCAACCGGACCGTGGGCCTCGTGCCGACGATGGGCGCCCTACACGAGGGCCACCTGTCACTGATCCGACAAGCGGCGGCCGAAAACACGGACGTGATCGTCAGCATCTTCGTGAACCCGACGCAGTTCGGCGTGAACGAGGATCTGTCCAGCTACCCGCGCACCTGGGACAGCGATGTCGCCAAGTTGGAGGCGCTGAACGCGGAGCTTGCCCAGATCACCCAAACCACCACCACCAATAACAACAACGCCTCCCCGAAACAAGGCCGCATCACCGCGGTCCTCGCCCCGACCGCGCAGGTCATGTACCCGTCGCTGCCGCCGACCTCGGAGATCGACGGCGACGGCTCCTTTGTGACGATCACCCCCATCGCCCGGAAGCTCGAGGGGGCGGCGCGGCCCGTCTTTTTCCGGGGTGTGGCGACCGTGTGCATGAAGCTGTTCAATATCGTGGGCGCGGAGCGGGCGTATTTCGGGCAGAAGGATGTGCAGCAGACGGTCGTGATCCGGCGCATGGTCAAGGATTTCCACGTGGATACGGAGATCAAGATCGGGGCCACGGTGCGCGAGGCCGATGGGTTGGCGATGAGTTCGCGGAATGTGTATCTCGGGAGCAGAAGGCGGAGCGTGGGGTTGGTGCTGTATCGCGCGTTGAAGGCGGCAGAGGAGCGGTATGCAGGCGGGCAGAAAGTGCAGCGGCGGGAGATCTTGGAGGCGGCGGAGGAGGTTACGGCGCAAGTACAAGCAGAGCAGGAGGCGTTGGCCCCGCATCAGCGCGCGCGGTTCGAGGTCGATTACATCTCGCTGGCGGATCCGGAGACCTTGGAGGAGCTGGAGGTCGTCGACCCCGAGAAGGGGGCGATTCTGAGTGGCGCGATCAAGATGGCGCCGTTGGAGGAGACTGCGCCTGGTGAGGACTGCGGGCTGGGCGAGGGCAAGGTGCCCGTGCGACTGATTGATAATTTGATCTTTGCACCCCGGGCGTAGCTGCTTGCTTGCTTCGGGTCAGGTTCTAAGCGCTATACCGGACAGTACAGTACATATACCCAAAACCACCGGGAAAAGATGTTTTATACAATGTGAACTAGACTAGATACAGGCCCTTGACTCATAATCCAACACCCATATTGAAAATCCCACTCTCTAACCATTCACTTCCACCACCCCGATTCCTCCGCGTTAAGTGAATACCAAGAAAGGAAAATAGGGCACATGGAGAGGGCTCGGAAGGAGTCTCGGCCCGAGAAAATTTCCCATCCGCAAAGCTTCCTCCTGGGCTGTTCCCCTCCGCAACCGCAACCCCGACCGCCTCAGAGAAAATCAACGGTCTGGAAGAAACCAGCAACTAAAAAAAAAAAAAAGTCAACTTTAACCCCCTCACCCAAACCAACCAAAACAACAACACCATCACCATCACCACCCATTCCACGAACCCCCGTCACCTCCCCCCCCCAAAAAAAATGGCCGACGACGGCCTCCTCCTAAACTTCACCCTAGGAGGCGACACCGTGCTCAACCCCACGACCACCAAAGTCAAAGGCGGCACATGGCGGGACCGGCTCAGCGCAAAGAAGATCGCCGCGCACCGGAAGACGCCGCGCGACCCGAACGCCCCCAAGCCCGAGAGCAAGAACCCCAACCGTATAGCCGTATCATCGCGGCCGGTGAAGCGCCAACGGACGGACGACAACAACTCCGGCCCCTCAAACAACCACACCCACGGGAATCAAAACCAGTCGGCGCGGCCGTTCGTCTCCTCGCTGTTCACCAAGAATCCCCTGCCGCAGAACGCGGAGGAGGCCGACCGGAAAGACGGAGAGGAGGAGGTGGAGGAGGCGAAGCCGACGAACGCGCCGCTGATCGATGGGCTGGATACGTTTACGAATCTGGGGTTGTCGGAAGCGCTGGCGGCGCATTTGCTGACGAAGTTGGGGGTCAAGGCGCCCACGGCGATTCAGAAGGCGTCGATCTCGCAACTACTGAAAGAGGAGAGTGATGCGTTTATCCAGGCGGAGACGGGGTCGGGGAAGACGATGGCGTATCTGTTGCCGTTGGTGCAGCGGCTGATGAGTATCTCCAAGGCGTCGGCGGGCGGGAAGGACGGGGTGGCGATTGGGGCGGCCGCCGGAGGCGGGGAGGGGTCGGTCGTACACCGTGATAGTGGGTTGTTTGCCATTGTGCTGGCGCCGACGCGCGAGCTGTGCAAGCAGATTGCGGTGGTGTTGGAGGGGCTGCTGCGGTGCGCGCACTGGATCGTGGCCGGCACCGTGATCGGTGGCGAGAAGAAGAAGTCCGAGAAGGCGCGGCTCCGGAAAGGGTTGAATATCCTGGTCGCGACGCCGGGCCGGTTGGCGGATCATCTGGAGAATACGCAGGCGCTGGACGTGAGTAATGTGCGGTGGTTGGTGTTGGACGAAGGTGATCGGTTGATGGAGCTTGGGTTCGAGAAGGAGCTGCAGGGCATTATTCAGAAGCTGGACGCTCGGCAGCGCCCCTGTCGCATCCCCGGGGTGCCGGCCAAGCGCACGACGATCCTGTGTTCGGCGACGTTGAAGATGAACGTGCAGAAGCTGGGCGAGATCAGTTTGAAGGACGCGATCCACGTGCAGGCGGACCCCGCCGACGAGGACCCCGACGCCGTCAAGCAGAAGGACGAGGACGAGGCGTTCCGCGTCCCCGCGCAGCTGAAGCAGTCCTACGCGATCGTCGCCGCCAAGCTGCGGCTGGTCTCGCTGACGGCGTTCCTGAAGCGGACGTTCATGCGCAAGGGCTCCGTGATGAAGGCGATTGTCTTCGTGTCGTGTGCGGACTCGGTGGATTTTCACTACGAACTGTTCACGCGCAAGCTCAAGGCCGAGGAAGACGACAAGAAGAAGGACAGCGACGAAAGCTCCGACAGCGACGACAGCTCCTCCTCGAGCGAGGATGAAGAATCCGACAACGACAAGAAGCAAACCACCAAACCCAACGAGCACGGCACCGTCGCCCTGGCCACCGCGTTCTCCAACCCCTCCAACCCCGTGATGCTGCACCGGCTGCACGGCTCGCTGCCGCAGCACGTGCGGACGGCGACGCTGGGCGCGTTCGCGCGCAGCCGCGAGGCCTCGGTACTGATCTGCACGGACGTGGCGTCGCGTGGTCTGGATCTGCCCAACGTGGACCTGGTGGTCGAGTACGACCCGGCGTTCAGCGCGGAGGACCACCTGCACCGGATCGGGCGCACGGCGCGTCTGGGCCGCGACGGGCGGGCGCTGCTCTTCCTGATGCCCGGCTGCGAGGAGAACTACGTCGACATCCTGAAGCGCGGGTACCGCGACGGCGGCAAGGCGCTGACGCGGCTGAACGCGGACGACATCCTGAAGCGCGGGTTTGGCGGCAACGTGCAGGCGCAGAGCAAGGACTGGGAGGTCAAGACCACGGACTGGCAGATGGACGTCGAGCGCTGGGCGGTCGACAACCCGCAGTACCTGGAGATGGCGCGCCGCGCTTACCAGTCGCACATCCGCGCCTATGCGACCCACATCGCCAGCGAGCGCCACATGTTCAACATCAAGGAGCTGCACCTGGGCCATCTGGCCAAGAGCTTCGCGCTGCGCGACCGGCCCAGCAAGATCAACGTGCCGGGCCTGCGGCAGAGCAGCAGCGACGCCAAGAAGGACTTCAAGGCGGCGCGCAGCAGCAGCAGCACGGCGGGCGGGAAGAAGCGGAAGGCTGGCGAGGACGATGGGGACCGGGGCGCCGCGGATGTGTCTCTGGCGGCGCAGAAGATGAGAGCCAAGATGAGGGAGCACATGGCGGGGGCCAACGAGTTCAATCTTGCTTAAGCTTCACCTTTCCCACATGTCATCAAACCAAAAAAGCAAGACCAGAAGCAAGAGCATGTAAATAACAGAGATCGATGGATGAATGCAGATCAATCCAATTCAATAGATATCCCACAACGAGATCTTCCCATCCTTGGACCCAGCCGCCAGCCAGTGGGTATTCTGGACTTTGTGATTGCGTAGTCGCCGATGGACGGCCGCCAGGCCTCCTCCATTGCCATTAGGACCCGTAAGCGTACGCTCACCTTCACCTTCACCTTCACCCTCACCCTCACCCTCACCCTCACCCTTATCCCCCTCTCCATCCAAATCGCCCGTCCCTACCCCCGCAAAAGCAACAGCATAACACCCCTCCTTATGCCACTTCAAAACTGCCACCTCCTTCAGCGTCTTACACGAATAAACCCGGACCCTGGCATCCCACCCGGCCGTCGCCAAGATGCGCCCATCGGACCGCACCCTCAACCCCTGCTGCCCGGCATGCCGCGTCTTCACCACCTTGACGGGCTGCCCCCTATCCCTAGAATCCACGGACCCTTTGGGAAGAAAAGGATGCATAACGACCTTCGCATCCGCCGCGGACGAGAACACCCACTCGCCAGACGGAGCAGCATCGATTGATAGCACCGGCTGGTCGTGGGCGCGGCTCGCGTACAGCTTCTCCCATTTCCAGGTGCCCGCTGCAAGACCCTGTTGCTGTTGCTGCTGCTGCTGCTGCTGCTGCGGACCCAGACCCTGGACGGAGATGGGAGACCGAAAGACCATCACGCTGCCGTCTTCGTACGCGGCCGCGACGTGGAGGACCCGCTCCGCGGGGCAAAGAAAGAGGGTAAGGGCCATGACCATGCCGGTTTTGACCTCGCCGTCGGCGGGGATGGTGCAGACGCGTCGCTCGGTGGGGAGGTGGAACAGGTCGATGGCGCCGGAGTTGAGGGCGTTGGGGACGGCGATGAGCACGGGGGAGGTGGAGATGGAGGTGGAAACGGGGGTGGGCTTGTCCTGGGCCGGAGGCTCAGGCTCGGCCTCCGCTCCTTTGCCCCCATCCCCATCCCCATCCGAAGGCACAGACGCAGGCCCAGACAGCAGCGCGGAGAGATCCACCCACGCAAACGCACAAAAGTTCAACGCGTTCACAGGCAACGAATGCACCAGCCACGGCTGCCTGCCCCCATCCTCTACCCCCGCGGTAGATGCACCCGCAAGATCAACAGGCAGCCCCCTCCGCAACTCCGCCTCCTCGGCAACGCTAAACCGCCACACCCTCAGCTTATGATCGCGGCCATGTCTGTCTTTAATCAGCAACCAACCCCTTCAAAAACCGCATTACCCTCAACACCCCAAACAAACCAAAACAGAACCAACACACCACAAATAAGCAAGGGAAGGGCAAGGGGCAAACCCACGTAAAAACCTCAGTAACCCCACTACTCCCACTGCTCCCATCCCCACGAAACCGGGCATAAACACCCAGAACGGCGCCGTTGTGCGCCTTCCACACGGCGACGGGCCGCTTCGAGACCAGGTCCCAGACGGCGATCCAGCCGTCGGCGTCGCCGGACACTAAGCGCAGGTTGTGGTGGTAAATGTGCAGGCTGTGGATCTGGGCGGCGTGGCCGCGAAGGATGTAGGTTGGTGTTGCGGGGGGTTGAGTTTGGGGGGTGGTCATTGCATTGGTTTGATTAAATGTAAATTCTAAGGGGGGGGGAGGGGGGGGGGCAAGGGAATGAGATTGGCTGTAGGGTGATGAGTGAGGATGGGATTTTAAGTTGATAATATATGTCGGATGTATGTATGGAAGTTGGTGTTAAGGTTCGTGCAGAAGGTGGAAACAGATGTGTGGTTGACAGGCGGTCTTGGCGTTCCGAGTTGATGGACTGCATGTACCCCGGCTTTTTTAAGGGATTCAAAGCTTCTAGCTTATATCATTATTCAACAAGGTTGGGACAATATTTCGCAGGTTGACTAGCTCTTATGTTCACAGTACCGTAGATTCATACCCAGAAAGAGGTTGCAATATGAACATGTCTAAGTTCCACCAAAGCCTGGAATATGCTAAATTACTGTACACTCTAAAGCACCAAATGTCCACACTCGCTGGATGCCGCCCAAGAACCCCAACCAACGCCTAATCACTCGGAAATTACAGTCAAACCACCATGGCTACAACCCACGACTACCTCCCCCTTCCCCCCCACACCTACAACCCGAACGGAAACCCCCCCAACGCTCGATGCGGCGCAACATAATGATCCTGGTACGGATGGTTCTCCATCGAGAAATCCGCCGACGCCATCAGCGGGTTGACCACCCCCACGATCTTCGACTCCGACGGGATGTGGCTCGGCCGCAGGGGCGGATCAGGATGGTCATGGCCATCCCCACTCCCAAACATGGCCACGATCTCCTCCGACGTCGCCATGG
The DNA here is from genome assembly GCA_012184565.1 of Aspergillus floridensis. NCBI lineage: Eukaryota > Fungi > Ascomycota > Eurotiomycetes > Eurotiales > Aspergillaceae > Aspergillus > Aspergillus floridensis. Next base: position 5,114 of record WOUI01000553.1, on the reverse strand, counting down.
GCGGGCCGTGGTGGCTGCTCCACCCCCACGCCGCCTGCAGCTCGTTCTTGACGCTCTCCGTCCGCCACCCCGTCTCCTTGATGATATTATCCAAAATCTCGAAGACTTCGTGCTGGGCCTCGCGCGTCACGAGACATCCGGCGGCGATGGCCAGAAACCGGGTGGATAAACTCGCTACGCCCCTGCAAGAAAAGAATTAGCATGTGGAGTTGAGGCGATGTAGCAACAAAACTCACCGATCCTTCGAGTGCGCGACAATTCCGCAGATGTCTCGCGCGTGGCCCTGCTGGATGGTCTGCATTTCCGCGCTGAACTCGGACTCGAGGGGGTTCGTTTTCGTCAGCAGAATGCGAGTGGTATGGTATAGCAGTTGAGCCACGATTGTAGAGCGTTTGATGAGCCTTCCCGAGTTAGTCTAGGACGCAAAACACAGCGATCAAAACAGCAAGCTCACCATATCTCCGGAAAGACAGACTTGGAGTTCGTCTGCCAGGAATGAAGATAGCCGACCGGCATCATGGACCGTGGCACGGCCCGGACCCATTGATCGCACCATTCGTTATACGTACACCACTCTTGGTATCGCTGGCTCACCCGTGCATCACTGATGGGATCGTCTACACCCTGGTCCTGGCCCATTGACGACCGGAAGTTCGCGACCTTGGCACAAATGAAGACCATCTTGTGGGTCCAGGCTTCTTCGTTGCCTGCCACACCCGGCTGGGCCTGGTCGAACTCCAAATCAACACCCCAGAAGTCTGGGTTCCAAGAGAGCGCCCAGTTGAAGTGCAGACAGCTGATCAGCTCCATGCTCACGTTCAACCAGAAACACGCTCCCCCGAGTCCAGGGGTCTTCGCATCCCAGTTGCATTCCTTGAGCAAGGCTCGAGCTCCGGCGATATGGCTCATGCCCTGGATCGGTCGACCCGACATCAGCTCGTAGATATTCAGAAGAATGGCGGTTGTGGCACACAAAGCAGAGTCGCGATCCGGATCCTGCAAGGACCGCAGAAGATACTGAGAAGCTTCGTCATGAAAGAGTGCAGCCTTCTGCTCTCCGTAAGATGGGTTCACATGGTACAAATGTCGCGCACCACAAGCCAGAATAGCCTTAAAGAGCATTGGCTCCTCTAACGCATGGAATGGCAATACCTGGGTAAACTGGCGGGGTCAGCTACGTGCCAGAGCCATACATCACAATACCCAAACTCACATGCTTTACCGCATCCATGGCGTCCATCCATAACCCAACCTCTTCCACAAACACTTGCAGGAGAAACACCTCCTCTGGGTTGTTGAGACATGTATGGTTGGTCGAGTTGATATGACCATGCCGCGTCGACCGAAAGGGGGCATACGAGGTACTTGGGTCTGGGAACAACGAGGCCGGATGAGGAAGGCTGCTGAGTGATGCGCCAATGTTGTCGGACTGAGCATTCCCGAAGCCTTGCATATAGCTATCCTTCACCGTGGCGGACGCGTTCGCGTTCAACGATCCGGCCATGCCGTGAGGCTCGGCTTCCTCAGCAACAAGCGGAGGATACCTCTCGAATCCGCCCACGTATTCAGACGCGATGATCCGAGACTCATCGCGAAAAGTGATCCCTTTCCCCTGGAGACGGACCACACAGTGCGGCGGTGTCGCGGTCTGGGTGTCGATAAAATTCAAGCGGATGCCACGCCGGCAGATTCTGCCCGACTTGCGGCAGTTCTGGCATTGATGCAATGCCTCGTCGCACTTCAGGTGCCGTTCTCGACAGGTCAGACAGCCAGTCCGAACTCGCCGCGGCTTCGTTGCGACCTTGCCCTTCCGTCGGCCGCGGCTAGCCGACGTGCGTGGTGTGTTCACCGAAGCGCTGTTCGGGGTCGAGGCCCCGCCTTCGTCGGAGGGGTCCGGAGTCGTTCCTTGCGTGGTGACTTCAGCCGCTAAGAAGGGGCTCTGGTCGTCCAACTCCAGGTCGGGAATATCTGCAACCGCCCCAGGATCCGTCAGATCCAGCACAATGTCAAGGTCCAGTGTCGGCAAGACATGGTCGTCGACTGTAGATGCCATAGCAGGCCGGCTTTATCGAGTGATGCCCGTGCTAGGATGGAGGATGTTCAGTGTCCCGATGCGATCATCTACAAACCCCAAATTCAGCCCCAGAGACGGTGACTCTGCATGGTGACAATATCGACGGCCGCCGTGAAGGCTATTCCTGATCCGCGCACCAGATTCACATGTGGCAGCGGTGGCTTGGAGGGAAGGGAGGGACAACCGGCGACAGTGTGCTGTAGAGAGAAGATTCACAAAAGACCGCGTCCTGGAAGTTGGATGCATGTGCATCGACCGCTGAGGTGAGGCTCGGAAACCGTGTGGTGGACACTAAGCTAGATCAACAAATGTCAGCTTGCAGGGATTAGGTATAGAGTATAGAACAACACTCGACGGGTCAGCAAGTACGAACATCAAATGAAATGCAACTCACAGCGTCTCTGGAGGTGTGGATAAATGGATGAAAGGGAAGCTGGCCGGCGATCTCGAAAGATTTGCGGGGGAAGTCGGTCTGCCTGCGGCATGGAGAGCTAACCCCAATGGGTCTAGTGCAAACAATCCGGTGCAACTGCGGAATTCCGGATCCGAGAACTACTCACTGCATTTCTATAACAACATTCGCTATTTTCTAGTGCCTATTGAATATGCAACATGCTTTTGAATGGGTATATCACCTTCTAGAATCACTCATATGATTGACATGGCCCCAGAATATATCGGGCTTCGCAGTCACAGCCAGCAGTTATTAACGGCTGCATCTACTCGTTAGTTCATCAGCAAAGAATCAGTCCTCGCATACCACTTCACTCCAACGATTATACAGGCTGTAATCTTGATCAATCGCTTAGGCCTTGCTGCCTAACCTGGGCAAGCGCACACGGAGATGAAGCAGAAGCATGAGTGCAGCCCACACGGCAGCGGAGAAGAACGTCACACGAAGTGCGGCAGCATATGCCCCGATCACTGCAGAAATGTCAGTAGTCTGTCCGACAATCGGTGTTCGACGTCAATCAACCTACCTTGGTGCTGACTGAGGGGTTCCAGCTTTGCGATAGCTTGCACAGACTTGCGAACCAGCAAAATGATGTCGGCCTTGTTGGTGCCCGTGACCCTTTCGTCAAGCTCATAGAGCAGACTGTTCTGGAAGATCCAGCTGCTCGTTGCTACGCCCATGACTGATCCAAGGTTCCGCCACAAGCCTAGAGTCGTCGTAGCCACAGCCTGGTCCTCTTGTTCGGAGGTCGCGAGTACCGAGACCATCAACGAAGGGAACGCGAACCCCTGTCCCAGACTCGTCAAGGCAACGCACATCATGGCAATCACATCCGGAGTCCCAACTCCCATGGTGGCGGCCGCTATCCCTCCGATCAGCATGCAAACGTCGCCGATCATCACCGTCGGCTTTAGCTGCTTGGTCCGGGTGATCAGGAACCCGGTCGCTACACTAGAGGTCGTCACTGCAAGCGTAGAAGCCAGTAGCCTGAGACCGGAGTCTGTAGGCGAGGCCAGCTTGACTGCCTGGAAGTAGAGGGGAGCATTGAAGACCATAGTATTGACCGAGATCGCCCCGAAGAAGTTCCCGAAAATGAGACTGGCACGCGGCTCCTTCAGCAGCAGCGAGATCGGCATGACTCCCCGCTCCACGTTACGTTCATAGCGGACGAACAAAACTGCGAAAACCACGAAAGATACCAGTGAGGTGACGACAATAGGATGAGTCCAGCTGAAGATGTTGCCGCCCAGGTTGAGTCCCATAATGAGCGCCGTGACGGCGAGCACCAAGAGCAATGACCCCACAAGATCAATATTCTTAAGCAAGCCCATAAAGGTCAGACGCTCCGTCTTGGCTCGTTTCCTCCCCAGGTCGGCAGGCACCGTCCAGGCGGCTACAATGAAGTAGATAAAGATGAAGGGCAGCTGTACCAAGAAAGCACCTCTCCAGCCCACTTGGTCACATAGATAACCGCCGAAAGCAAGCCCAAGGAAGCCTCCCAGACCAAGACAGAGATTGACGTAAGACTGGTAGACTCCTCGGTACTCCAGGCGAACCAGATCGCTAGACAGGATCATGCCCATCGAGAAGACGCCACCGGCGCCCATGCCGCAGAACGCCCGAGCGGCGATGAAACTCAACATGCTCTGGGCAGCCGCACACCACGCGGTAGTAATGAAGAAAACCGCGATGGCAAAGAGGTAGACAGGCTTCCTGCCCACGGTGTCGGAGATGCGGCCAAACAGCGGCAGGAAAGCCGTGGATGTCAACAAGAACGCCGTCGAGAGCCATGATGCCGAGTTCGAGGCGTGGAAGTGAGACGTGATGACGGGGTGGCTGGAGGCCATCAGGGTGGAATCGAAGAATCCGATGATGTACCCCATCATAACTCCACCGAAGATGAGCCAGAATCGCATAGGAGACACGTTGATGAAGCGCGAGGCATAGTCGTCGACTTCTGGCCTCTGACCCGCTTCCGGATCACTGTTGTCTTTGACATCATCTTCGGGTGCTGGGGGAATGGTTTCGAGGGTAGGCTCAATATCAGGGCCTTGAGGGATTGAGGTGACCCTGGTGAGGCCGAGAAAAGCGGAGCTGTCTTCGGCGGTGAAGGAAGAGGATAATAAGTTTGGATCTGGCCCGTTGCTTCCAGCATTGTGCGTATGCGTGTGTGTGTAAATTGGCTGGGATGGTGAACCATTCAACAGCGGTGTTGATTCTGTGGCATCGGAGGCCACATGGGAGACAGTCATAATCGCGAGACAGTGTAAATGTATGAATCTAGTCTTTATGTGGGAAAAAAAACCTCTCAGAAACAAAACAGCTGAAAACTTTTCATGGAAACAGCAACAACGAAAAGAAAACTTTTCCGTGAAAAGAAAAATGGAGAAATGGCAGCCAGACGTGGGTTGCAAAGGGGTCTTGAATCATAGGGTCCGATAACAATCGAAATTTATAGAGAGAGAGAGACAGAGAGATTTCTAGCGGGTGGGGGGGGGGGGGGGGGGGGAGGGCGCAAGGAAGGGGGAAGGTGGGAGTCCTGCAGGGGGTGGGGGGGGGGGGAGGGGGGGGACGAAATGCGGGGGG
>WOUI01000552.1:0-17098 GCA_012184565.1 Aspergillus floridensis | reverse complement strand
TGCGCCCTTCCGCCGCCCTGCCCCGCCGCCCCCCCACCACCCGAGAGGGCGGACGGAGAACGCCGGCGGCGGGGGGGGGGGGGGGGGGGGGGGGGGGGGGGGGGGGGGGGGGGGGGGGGGGGGGGGGGAGAGATCAACTTACGAGAGATCGGTCATGTAGATCTCCGCCACGGCGCATAGGGCATTGGCCATCTTGCGCTTCTTCTCAAGCAATTCGGCCGCCTCCTGAGGGCCGGGGTTCTGTTCTAGTTGCTGGATCGCATGTCGGAGCGAGGAGACACCCTTTTCGAACCACTGGACACTATCCTTTCCGCCGTCCTCGCTTAACTGGGCCAGCCACAAGAACTTCTCCGCGCCCCCGCCCTGAGACTCCGGTATCGTCCCGTTGGGATCGGCTTCGACTGCGCGCAGGAAATGAGCTCTGGCGGTGTCGATATCTCCGAGTTCGACGTAGATCTCTGCGACGGCGATCAAGGCCGACAGGTATGAAGGGGACCCCGCGGGCGAGCTGTCGAGCGCTTGCTGCGCTAATTGTAGAGCGGTATCGGCCTGACCGGTCTGGATGAGTATCGTCGCCTGGTCCAGGAGCTGGGTGGGGTCTTCGTTCATCTTGTTCTGCGACTGCTTCACCGAACCACCGACGCCGAGGAGGGACTTCTCGCGAGATTTGGAGGATTTCTTCTGTTTCTGAGGCCTGGACTTGCCCATATTAATGTGATAGGTCTAAATGGAGTGTGTGCTCGTCGATTTATAGGTCATCAAATGTAAAGAATATGATTGCAGGAAAAAGAAACCTCAGGGAAGAGGAAGAAGAGTATAGCAATTGGAGCTTGTTGGATCTTTTTTTCCGAGGCGGAGCATAGAAATTCCCTTTTTCGGGCGGGATAAATTTGGGACGGCCGGGCCCTGCCTTATCTGTTTGTGCTGTTTGCACCTCGACCGCAACATTCTACTCCATGCCGGATTGAAGAGGGACCGATCAGTCTATGCTCTAGCTCAGGATTATCGAATCAGGAAGAGGCGAAGCGGTCTTGGTGCTTCATTTCATGTACCACATGTTCTATTGCTATTAGTGCTTGTCGACCATCAAATCCGAGAGCTACGATCTCTCAGCAAAGAGTTTTCACTCACCCCACGAAACCGAATACCCCTCCACCAGCACCCCCGCCGGCGGCGCATTGAAAGCAAAGATGGGTCGCGAAGATCAGATCGAAGAGCGCGAAGTGCTCGACTCCATTTTCCCCGAGGAGATCACAGGTATGCAAACTATCCCAGTCGCTCCGGAGACTATTGTTCATCTTTTTTTTCTGGGTTGGGCGGAAATTCTGGAATCTCGACGCTGACGAAAGAACGTGCAACTACAGATGTTTCTGACACTTCATATCGGATATCGATCGTCCTGGACCCCCCGGACAATGACGTCGAAGAGCTCGAGCCGCCAGTCCTGAATCTGCACGTGTCATACCCGGAAGACTATCCGGACGTTGCCCCAGAACTCGACATCACCGCGGCCCCCAATGCACCGAAACACCCCCGACTCGATGTATCGGAGGACAAGGACCGGCTGCTCGAGGCGCTGCAGCCGACCATCGAAGAGAACATGGGGATGGCGATGGTGTTCACGTTGGTGAGCGCGCTGAAGGAGAGCGCCGAGCTGCTGATGGCGGAGCGGGTCAATGCCATCCACGCGGAGCGCGAGATGGAGGCGGCCAAGCGCGAGGAGGAGGAGAACCGAAAGTTCCAGGGCACGGCGGTCAACCGGGAGACGTTCCTGGCGTGGCGGGACAAGTTCATGAAGGAGATGGAGGATGAGGAGAAGAGGCTGCGCGAGGAGAAGGAAGCCGAGGACAAGAAGGCACAAAAGAAGGCGCCTGGGAAGGAGGAAAAGAAGCTCACGGGCAAGCAATTGTGGGAGCGCGGTCTGGCTGGCAGAGCAGACTTCGATGAGGACGAGGAGGATGCTATGCCCGCTGCTGTAGAGAAGATGAAGATCGCCGCATAGAAGCGTGACGTGCTCTTTGTCACAATTTACAAGTATACATACAGGTCGCGCCCGGATGGGCCTTTATCCCAAAGAGATGAAAGTGTCCAGTCTGACAGATGTGTCATACATAGAGCGAGTATTGACCAAGAACACCGGGGTGGATTCCAAAGACATATGGCAATGGTTCGATGCTATGAATATGACCTGATAGAATGGGGTATATTCGCCTGAGAACGCATAGAGGACTCGCCCACTTGAGCTATGCCTGGGCTTTCTTCGTTGGGCCAAGGTTACTGCTCCAATCCTGACATCCCTTTCGCTGGTCTAGGCACGTACCCTAAAATCCCAATCAAGTAGGTCGCTTGGGTAGTTTCGCGCGCTCTGGCTGGCCGACTTAATTCAAGTCCTGCTCCGTTTCTCCCCCTTCTGTAGTCTCTTTTGGCGCAGCCGCCATCTTGGCGGCCCGTTCCTCGGCTTCTTTGGCGGCCAACGCACGCTCCGCGAGGACGACCTTCCACATGGCTGTCGCAAGCGCTTGATCCTTGCGTTCCATCTCAGAGACTCGTCGTTTGAGTTCCATAAAGCATACTTCAACGGGATGACGCCACCTGGCCGTTGGCTCGCGTTCTTGTTGGCCGGTCAATCGATCCCACTCGTCCTCATCCTCGGCCCAGATCCTCTCTTCCTGTAACTTCTTGCGCACGCGAAGTGTCCTGTATCGTTTGCGAAGCTTGCCCCGGATGATGTGCCCGAGAATAGCGGGTTGGGGTTTCATGATCCGCAGGAAGGGGACGCCGCGCGCATTCACGAGTTTCGGAATGCGACGTATCCCATTGACGACCGGCCGTGGACGCGACAGAACCGGTATGGCATCAGGATGTCGCGACATGGTCCTCCTCGCGGCCTCCCGGTTGGCCTCCTTCTTCAGCTCCATGGCGCTCATGGGTTTGACCGGCTTCAACCGCCTCAGCTCTCTTTGCATCGCGGACCGGCGCTCCTGTGCTTCGGCGGTCTGGGATAGAAGGGTCTTGAGACGCTTGGTTTCGGTGCGCTTGTTTTGTGATACGGCATGAAGCAGGTCGAGTGCCTGTAGATTCACGAATCAGTCGGTCGTCAGCACTGGATGGAATCTACAGCGATGGGGACAAGGAGCAAGGAGGGCTATGTGTACATCGTATCCCGCTTTCAGGGCATGCACTACCCTTGACGGACTTTCTAGAGTCTTGTATCTGTGGAACCGTAGTTGTATGAGCTGTTTGGATGCATTGCGCTCCGGTAGATTTTCAGGTAATTTGGCGCATTGTCGGAGAAGCGCGCGATAGAGCGCTAGGGCTGTCGCGACAATCGGGCATTAGTCTCATCCTGAAGGAGCATTGCTTGGTCTTTCTGTTGAGGTACGCACTTGTGAATCGGTGGATTGAAGATTTGTTGGGCACCACCAACCTGTGCATGGTGAAATAGATAAGGCGTTCAATGTCGAGGTCAAATATGTTCTGGGAAGCATGTGACTGAGAAGATATCAATCGCGATCACGTGTCAACGTATGATATAAGGCGATTGTATCATATGTGAATGGGCAAGAAACCAAGATTTACAAAGATTAAGGCAAAATTTCAATCCAAACCATGGTCCCTAATCTATAGCTAATCATCGCTGAAGTTGATGAACAATATGAGGTTAGATTAGGCTGCGTGATACTGTGGGATGATAGTCACCTTCATAAGATCAGCTATGGAGCCGAAACACACCGCCTTGGTTGTGTAGTGTAATGGTTAGCACCCAGGATTCTGATTCCTGTAATCCCGGTTCGATCCCGGGCACGACCTACCTGTCTTAATACTTTTTGCTGGTTCGCCGTAATGAAGCCACCCCTCTAAGTAGTAGCACCAGCCTACTCGCCAATCGACTCATTGGCGTCGGCATATGTGCTCTCAATGGAAGCCCATGTGCCCTGCCAATTTGATATCTCGCCGACCGTGACTGTGCCCGACCCTACTCACTCAATATCCATGAATACTCTCAAAGCTAATGATGAATGCCATAGAAAGGATAGTCTAAGTAGCAAGGTTGACAGGAAAGTCCACGCCGACAAAGATTTCTAGAATCGATGAATTGCGACTAGGCTTCGATTGACACCACGCCATGCCCGCCGTTATGCATAGACTGTACACGCTCTAAGAAGTAAAACGAAAGAAGACGCGAACGAAACCGCACGCACAAAACCCACCAGAATACTCCTCATTCGGTTCCCGAGTCATTTCACAGCATCACGTTGCTCAGAAGTTAGAGCCCTCCGGGGGCTGGGGAAGCTTCTTGTGCTGGGGCAGAGCCATATACCTGTGACAAAGTCAGAACCTGCATGTACCAGAGGAGGAATCAAGAGTCAAGGCACGGCGTACCGCCGAAGTTCGAGCAGAATAGTCTCCATGGTGTATTCGCGCTTCCATTGAGCTAGGCAAGGCAGCTTGGTGGGATCAACCTATAGAAAAGTCAGTATACTCGTGGCCCTGGTTATGACGCAGCGTAGCGCTATGCGTACCTTGCCAGTTTGGGGATCGACGCATGGCAGATTGATCCGCGAGACGAATTGCAGAGTAGGGGGATTGTCAGGGTAGTCGGGACCGCAGTGAATCTTGACACTGTATATTCTGTTCTCATGGACGCTCTGTGTTCATTCATTGTCGAGTCAGTACTGCCTGGGTATCGGCGGGAATAAGTATGCGGAGGAGACGGACATGAGGAGGGCCCAGAATAGTGCCATTCCAGTTGCTCATCATCATATCTTCGCCATCGTCAAGACCGTACGAGCAAGCCTCTAAGAGATGGAAACGAAAGTGCGTTAGTGGACTGTGTCATGTGCCACCTTTTTTTGTGAAGGTATGCTCACCTGCGCCCAAGCCCTTCTCGCCCTTCTCGAGCTCTTCGAGCAACCTGAAGTTTCTGGGAACCTTGGCCGACATTATGCGGTATGTGAGCTTGGAGAAAGGGTTCTGTGTATTTTAACTGTGGAGAAATGAAGGTTGTTGTTGAGGAGAGGTAAAAGAGACCAGTACCGAAGGCGGAGGAGGGGCACCCACGACTTTATCCCACTTGCGGCAATGACAATGGGCACTGCAATGGATCAGTGGCTATTGCGTATCTTGTCCCGCCGGGTTCCTGAAGAATAGGTCATGTGATGATAAAGAACCAGCCGATGCCACGTGATAGTCGCGAACTTATCTCCGTCGCTGCCTTGGCGCTCCTGAGAGCTGCCACTCCGGATGATTGCGTTCGTTGCTTGATTGTTTGATTGACCATTCGAATTTGCTGGAATTGACAATTATGTATTTGTATTGATGTGCATCCACCCTTAATAAGACGTATATTGCGTCAATCCATGTGCTCAGGCTCTCATCAACCTCTCATCTCTTCCTCTACCGACCCAATCAGCGATCCAACCACATGAAGCCACATCTGCCTAGTGCTACCTTACTGTACTGTACTATCCGACTCGACTGGCGCCGGCCATGATATGATTCAGCACCCTGTTTGAAATGTCCTCCCAGTTCCTACAGGCGGAACTCTTGAATCTTATCCAAGAGTCTAAGAGAAGAAACTCGGAACTTCGCACTGTAAGCTTCTACTGCACAAAAAGGGACTTTCGAACATTGATGCTGACTAACGATAATACAGGCCGCCGAAGAGTCGCTCAATGACTTGAAGGCACTACCTTCGACCTCAGAGGCTCAGATATCTGCCGGTGAGTGTCTCATTGGTCCATGATTATGATCAAATTCGAACGGCATGAGTGCTAAGATTGCGTGAGACCTTCTGCGCAAACCCAAGTTTGTAAATCCCTTTATTATCGCTTGCCATAGTCGCCATGCCAAGCTCGCAAGCATCGGTGTCATCTGCCTGCAAAGGCTGGTGGCATCCCGGTCTTTGCCACCAGAGCGCCTTAGAGATGTACTCTCTGGCCTGAAGGAGACGGCGAACATGAGTAAGTCATTCTATCAAACCCAGCAATCGGTGCTTTACTTACGCCGTGAAAGGCTTGGATATTCAACTGAAGATATTGCAAACTTTACCATCCTTGCTTCAACATTATGCGAGTGATCTGGGCGGAGATCTTCTCGTGAGCACGCTGGAGATTTGTGCAGCCCTGCAGACGAACAAGATGCCTGCTGTCTCAAGCACAGCCGCAGCAACGCTCCAACAGCTTGTGGTTTCCACATTTGAGCTAGTCACCATTGAAGATAGTAAGTTTCTCGGAATGTTGATGAAATTCGGAACAGCCGATTCTGACCACATTGCAGAGAACTTCGACAAAACGACTCCCACGGTAACTGTCAAGGTGGACGGGAATTCCATCAACGTGGGACATTTTGCGTATGACGCTCTACGTGTAGGCTTTCGCTCCCTACCTGTAGCTCTCTGACCGAACAACTAATGGATGTACCAGGTTCTGGATGACCTATGCCGTCTCGTAGACGGTGAACCGCTTTATTTCCTTCGCATCAAATCTCTGTCCACGCCGTTCACTCTAGAGCTCATTGAAAGCATTCTACTCAATAGTGGCAGGCTTTTCGTTACCCATGCCGAGTTGACTCAGGTCTTGCGGGCTAAGCTCATGCCAGTGCTGGTGCGAATCCTCTCTGAGAGGCATACTTTCTCCCAGACTGTTCGTGCCATTCGCATCCTCTCAGTGCTACTCAAGCGCCACATGTCTCTTCTACCTGCCGAGTGCGAAATGGCTCTCGGGCTTGTGACGCATTTACTTGAACCAGACGGGACATCACCGTGGAAGCGAGTCCTCTGCATGGAACTTTTTCGAGGATTGTATGCTGAGCCGGGTCTGGTAAGGCTCATATATTCTTTGTACGACGGGGAGGAGAGAAGGAAGAACATCTTGAAAGACCACATGGCCGCTCTGGTTCGTCTTGCCTCTGAAAAGCCTTCTCTGATTGGAGTCAGCGCCCGGTCCACCGTACCTTTACGAACCGAGCATACACGAGCTGTCACCGAAGAGCAGATTACTCTCGAAGCAGGGGGTGTTGCTGGCGTCATCGGAGCATCCGTTCCTATTACCGACTCCGATGCGCCGGGAATCAGCAGCCAATGGAGCGTGGTTCGAACACCTTATATGGAATTGCTCGATAAGACTGAGCCGGCATCACCACCTGAGACATATATTTACAGTCTTGTACTGAACTGCATTAGCAACTTTGCTGAGGGGCTTGCAAAGTTTATTCTACCATTAACAGTTCCCGACCTGAAACAAAAGCGGCGAAGTCGTGTGACTGGTCCCGAACAAGGGACCGATACCCCGAGACAGCCTCATAGCAGGAAGTCGCCCGTACCCATCAACCCTCTTCATTTGGAGTCTCATCCCCAGCTCGCGGCCATCAAAAGTTGTGCTGGCATTATCGATAACTGCTGGCCAGCCATTCTTGCAGCATGCTCCACGTTCTTATACGCAGCCCTTGATGACGACTTCTACCACAATCTTGTTAGGTCTTTTCAGAAATTGGCGCATGTGGCTGGTCTACTGAGATTGTCGACACCCCGGGATGCCTTCTTAACGACACTTGGAAAAGCAGTTATGCCAGCGGATACCGGCAGTGTCAAGCCTGCAAATACGCCGGCGTCCGCTACAACAGCCCTGCAATCCAAACACATGACAGATGATAAAACGAAGGACTCGCATGTATCTCTCGGTGGCTCGACGGTATCTGCTGAAGTCAGCAGTATTCCTCCAGAGAGTACTTTCGTGTCTTTGAGCACCAGGAACCTCCTATGCTTACGCGCTTTGCTTAATTTAGGAATCGCGCTTGGGCCAACTTTAGATCAGCCGGCCTGGTCCATTGTACTTGGCACTCTTCAAGATGCTGATATTTTGATTGGCTTGACCACAAATCCCCAGGCTATGACAAGCTCCGCGGAAGCCCCGACTGCATCATTGGACGTGCCAAAAGCCAATCTCGGCGCCGAGATCATAGCCGTGCAAACAGCGTCCGCAAAGATGTTCGAGAGTAGCGGTGACTATCCCATTGAGTCATTTCAGGATCTCTTGACTGCACTTTTGGATCTCTATGGGTCCGCTGAGGATGCCTCTCAGACCGCACCGCAGTCTCCTACCGGAGAGCTTCTTTCTCCTCGCACCAGTCTCATGCGCAAAAACACCCATCGCGTGTCGCTTTCGGTGGGGAAGTCTAGGACACAAGATGAATTAGTGAGGTTTGTGCTCGAGAAAGCCAACGAGATAGCACTGGCAAACGTTGATCGACTGTCTTCATTGATTGAGTCTGACCTGGGCGCTTGGAATCTTCTTACTACCAGGCTGATGTCAACTGCGGCAGACAGAGCGATCAGCCAGAAGTTTCGGCTCAGGGCGAATGAGGTACTGAACAGCATTGTGACACTGACCATGGCGCAAAGAGCTGGCGATGATCCTGCGAAGCAAAATGAGCGACAGCTCAGGAATCTCCAAGCCCTCAAGATGCAGATTAGGTTGCTCTATGAAGCGAGCGGCTGTTCGATCGGTTTTCCCACTGCTCCAGTTGTTGAAATTCATGAACAAAGCCTGGAAACCCTCAAGAGCATTCTTGAACAATATGGCGAGACATTCGTGGAGGGATGGGCTCTTGCTTTCGATCTCATCACAAGTGTATTTGGTGAGAAGGTTGAGAATGAAAAATCCGGGAACTCGAACTCAAGAAGCCAGGCCAGATGGGTAGCAGATTCCGTTCGACTTGTGCGGGTTGCTTATCAATCGTTACAACTGATAGCCTCTGACTTCGTTGCATTGCTTCCACTACCATGTCGATTGGACCTGGTGGAATCATTTTCCAAGTTTGCTCAACAGCAGCAAGATTTCAACATCTCTTTAACCACTACATCATCTTTCTGGAACGTCTCAGACTTTCTCCAGGGACAAATCGAGCAATTCTGCATTGAATCTCACATTGATGCCTCTGTGAGCGAGGATGCGCTTGCGAACCTCGCCAAGGGCGATGACCCCTCGATATCCCGGAATGCATTGTGGCTACTACTCCTTCTGAGGATAGTAGACTTGACAACAGATAGCCGATCGGAGGTCCGAAACTGTGCTATCCAGACTCTATTGAGAATCTTTGATGCTTACGGGCAACAGTTGTCTCCCAAGGCATGGTGTTTGTGCCTTAACAGAGTTCTGTTCCGTATGGTGGAGGAGATAGAAGATGAGCTCTGCCTGACGCTGGAGAAGAATAAGTCCGACCACTCTGATAGCACGAAGGCCTGGGTTGAGACAACAGTCGTTATGGTCAAAGGAGCATCTGATCTGATCACGAATTTCTTTGGGACGATAGTCCAGGACGAATTGTTCGATCAGTCATGGGAGCGTCTGCTGGGATACTATGAGAAGCTGCTTACTTTGCGGCTTCTTGACTTCAGTGAAGCTGCCTACTCCAGTCTGACGAGCACCCTCCTTCGTATACAGGGTCCTGGCGAGTTCAGTAAGCAGTCTCTACGCTCAACCTGGCTCTTGTGGCTGAATGGTCACCCGGCCGATCGGGAAGATATGCTCAATCTGGATAGACCGAACCAAGATGCTGCAATGGCCTATCTTCAAGCATTCCAACAGATACATCGTCTATACAAGGATGACCTTGAAGATGAAAGTGTTAAGAAGATCCTTGGACATTTTCAACTGCTTGCCTGGAACTCGATATCCCCGCCTTACTCTCCGGATATCGACCGCCCCTCCAAGGTACAGACGCTGCTCATGGAATGTCTGAAGCTCTTGTGCTTGGATGGCAATTCACAGTCGAGCATCGTTGTATGTCTGGCAGAACTGGCAGATTCACCTCTATCTAAGTGGTCGCCAGAGAGTGATTCCAAGAAGCCCACTTTCGTCGCTTTCTCAAAGAGCGTGATAGAGCTTCTAGACTGGTATATATCCGAGCACGGCATCAAGGAAGATATATTCCTTGACGGATCCCTGGCGACCGCATTGGGCCATTTGGTGAACCCCATTGCTTTGAGATATGAATGGCCCGGAAAGGACCGCGAGCCGAGTCTTTCGCAGAAATCCACCACTGCTTCCTTGAACATCCTTCAGGTGGGAATCCCATATGTGGAGAAGCAATATGCCACAGCCCAGCAGGAGCAAATCAGCCGTTTCTGGAACTGTGTGGTTGACCTGGCAAATGGCATCGTCTCGGCCCGTGGCTTTCGAATCGGTTCCGTTCCTCACACCAAGATCCTGAGCGACGAAGCCTTCGACGTGGCTGCGTTCAACCGACTGAAGACGCTCATCATTCCATCGCTAGGTGCATCTACGATCCCCGACTCCACCCGCCGGGACTTCGCCTGTGCCCTGTTGCGGTCATCGTTCATCTACGCCCCACAGCGACTAGACCTCCCTCGCCAACCCCTCGAAGAAGACCCGCTGCACGGGTTGTACAATGTCCGTCCGGGCAGAACTTTTGATCCATCACCGACGCCTCGCACCAAGATGGCGTATACCGTAATCGATACACTGTTCGACCTCGCCGCGGCGCCATCACTTCCTTCATCTGACCCCGCACAACCCCCGCCAGGGCATGGGTCATCACCTGTGGAGCAATCAGCCTCTGCCGCCCGCCTCGCCCTCGCCCAGTCCATCTCCCCATACTTAATCCTCCGAGCCGCCGTCTCCCTGAAAGGCTACATCGCCGACCAGCCCCTGCGGGGCCTGATGCCGCAGCCCACTCCAGCCCGGAAATCCCTACTGCACCTGCTCCGGGGCATGGTGGCTCTGCAGAGCGACCCGTCGACGGTCCCCGCCCCCCCGGGAACGGTCAACGGCATGCTGACCAGTAGCCCGAACGCCCTGGATTACAAAAAGCACCTGGCGTGGATCTACCCGCTCGTCGTACGAGCCGTGCAGGTAGCCGGGAAGCAGCAGGACGACGGGGAGGTCCTGCGTGCCCTGGGCCAGGTTCTGTCGGCGTGACTCGGGCCCCTTGGAGGCCCTCGTTCCGTTAGATGCAGGTAAAGATGTATTCTTAGTTTGTTCTCTAGTCTTCTTAATCGATATCCCCGTTGGATGGACGTATAGGCAGTAGCTTGAGATTTGTGTATCGGGTCATAGTTATCGTAGAAGTACCCCTTTCTTTTTTTAAAAAAAAAACGGAGTGTAGCGATCAGCAATACTACTACCCCAACCTATTAGTGCCACCTACATCTCCAACAGATAAATTACGGAATAGAAGGTCTGCAACCTCGTGCACACAAACCTATTCCAGCCCCATCACCCCAACCTACACAATACACCACATGCCCCCCCGACTACACCACACACATACTCATCTCAACCCACAGAGGAAAGAAAAAAAAAGTAAAAAGGAGAAAAAGCAAGGGTATATATGAAATAAAGTACAAGTACAAATCATCTCAGCTCCAGCACCAGCTCAGCACCAGCCCCAGCCCGCCCTTACCCTACCAACCAGAGCAAGAACAACCACCATCTCAACCGGGCAAAAAGTTTCACGTATTCCTTAGCTCGAACGATTTACAACAGAACAAGCAGAGAGCTAAGCCGCAGAAGCAGGAACGGACTGAGCCGCCTGCTGCTGCTGCTGCTGCTGCGCGAAATGGTTCTGCTGATGGGCTTCACTACGACCGGGACCCGGGGTGGCCGAGCCGACGGGCAGCTGTTGCTGTTGCTGTTGGAGCAACTGCTGCTGCTGGATCTGCTGCTGCTGGGCGATTTGCGGGGTGGGGGCGATCTCCGGGGCTTGGCGGTAGAGGACGATTTCGGATTGTTTGAAGTAGCGGCGGGCGTCTGTGTTTCATGGATTATGGGTTAGTGGACTGTGTGTAATTTGTTATGTTGGCGGTGGTGATGGTGGATGATGATGATGATAGGGGCATCTGGGAAGAAAGGCGGTGTTGTTGGTTTGTTTTGGGGTAAGGCAGGCAGTCGGATGGAGTGGGGGAAGAGTATTGGGGGAAGGAACGCGATTGGAAAAATTGGGGCCTCCACGTGAGGGAAACCTTTAGGCAAAGACGGGGGAAAAGTCCATCACTTGGGGTTTAGTGTGGGGGTAGTGATTGATGGGCTGGATGTGGCGGGCGGTGTGTGTGGCCCGGGAGGGTGGCTTTCACCGATAGCCGACCGGCTATTGAAACGGGGAACGGGGGGAAACGGGGGAACGCCGTGGGATGTTTAGTGTGGTGTGCGCCGGCGGTTGGTTTGGAATGGGGGGCAGGTTCCCGCCAGTAACCCGACCGGTCTCCGGCAAGTTGGACACACTTCTGCCCGATGATCTGTGACAATGCAGAACGAAGTAAAAAAAAAAAAAAAAAAAAAAAAAAAAGGCAAGGGTGGGTCGTGAAACAGAGAGAGAGACAGCGTAACCGACTTACCCTCGTCAATAAGCACCAGGCTGAGGTAGTATCGCGTCGAGTACTTCTTGTTGACATCGCGGAAGGTGGGTGTCAGGTCGAATCCGCCGAGGAAGAGACGAATGGGAATGGTTTCACCTGGGCAAGCATCATCAGCGTCAGCTAGACTTGTCAAGATAGCGTGGCTGGATATCATTCAACCCAAGCCAAAGGAGCCGTTTCTCACTCACCTCGAGAGGGCGACCCATCCATGATCTGCAATGTGCGCCGTTAGCATTCCCAGCACTATCCTCAATCCCCCAATCTTGTTTCAGCTGTACTCACCTCAAACCGCACCAACGTCTCACTCTCGTTGTACTGATTGGGCGGCGACCCCGTGGTCTCGCGCCGGATGATCGACAGCTCCATGTGCTTGATCTTGAGCCGCACCAGGAGGAAGTAGATGCGGCCGACGATGACGTCCTTCAGGTGGTATTTCGACTTGGAGTACTCGAACTCAATGTGCAGGCAGTCCTCGATACCGACGTCCATCTTGATGGGGCTGTTGGTCTCCGGGGGCATGCGGTACGAGTACACCCAGAGGTCCTTCTCGCGGATCACGTCCGCCATGCGCCGGGAGACCGTCACCCGGACAAAGTAGCGCAGCTTGACGTTGATGCCGTGGTAGGACTCGTACTGCTTCTCGATGTTCTTGAAGTTGAAGGGGAAGGTTTGCGGGTGCTGCAGCTCGCCGGGCGCCGCCAGCTCCTGCACCAGGGAGAGGAATTCGTAGTGGTTGCCGCGGTCGTAGAACATTTCTGTGAAGGAGCTGGTCAGCCTGATTTAGTGCACCCTAGTGTGGAGCTGTGGCAGTGTGATAAGATGGATATGCCCGCGCACGGGGATGAAGGCCTAGGTCGCATACCAATAGTACCGATAAACTGCACCTTGATGCCAGTGTGTTCCAACCGCTTTCCATCCTTGGGTCTGACGGTCACGGCTCCCTTGACGGACTCGCCGTCCATGTAAAGAGGCACCCTCTCGCGACGGCCCTTGTCCAACTTGACGTCCACCGTTTGGCGCTCATCGCTATCTTCGAGAACCACGTCGATGTCCACCGGGGTGGAGAAGAAGAGGGAGGTCATCGTGGGGAGGGGGAAAAGGAGTCAAGGTGCTGGGGTGCTGCAGGGGGGAAGAAGTGGAACAAATCTGATTGGCAGCTGTTGGCAAAGTCTAGGCTCGTCAAGTCAAGCCGTGTACCTGAGTGTAGAATTAGAATGAATAATCATTAGCGGGCAGGAATGGCCATGAGATGGCCAGCTCCCTCGGCGGCATCTCGACTGCCTGGCGGCGGTGGACGCGCTGGCACTATCGCCGATTACGTACTCACCGCCTTCGTCATGCTGCCCGCCAACGAAGCACTCGCTGTATGGACTGTCCTTGTCTTATACTCCAGTACTCTGCACGTCATGTGCGACTTCCTACTCGAGTCTGTCGATAGCTCGTGATGTATCGAAGAAAACTCTGAATACATGGTCCTGCCCTTATGACATGCCGCAAGATCGACGGGGCATAACCGCACTCTAAAGTCGCTGGAGCGGGGAATATTGCTCCTTTGGCGCTGCAGAAATAGGCTCCAGAAAGTCTGGGGAAGTCATCCGTCCCCTCCGCACTGTCAGGGATCGATACTCTAATTGGATGACCTGTCTATAAGGATGAGGGGTTTTTGTTGAGGAGGTACAGTCACCAGTTTCGATGGGCATAATCCGTCAGCTTAGGGCGCTTAAGGTTATTTCTCTCGCCTCTTCAGGGAGGAGGTCGTTGGGCAGAAATCCGGTAATGAACCCTTGCACTCCAGCCGGATCATGCACAGAGCCGCCAGGGAATATCAACCTTGGAAAAGTTGCTTGCAGCCAATGCAAGGCAATTTTGATCATTGTGTTCCTCGGCGAGTTTCTCATTCACGTCTGTCAGCGGCGGTAAGTGAATGGGAGGGACGCATGATCAGAGCCAAATGGTTTCACAGGAGGGGGAAGATGAAGAAAGCCCCGGCTCTGGTTGGGCCAAAGGTGACACCAAACGACGTGTACCTACGGGAATGGAGTTCTGCTGTGAAAAGGAGGGAAATGACCCCCGTCAAGCTTAAATCCGACCTGTCGCAATGGCTGGCACCGGGGAAAAGGAAAAGGTACGGCCCAGGCCGGACTTTTTTTTTTTTGTCTCTTGCTGTTCTCGGTAAATTCACCGCCAGTCAGTGGATGGATCGAGGGGGAAGGATGATGAGACCTCGTGACACTTTTGCCAGTTGGTTTGTCGATTAGGCTGCTGCAGACAGACCAACGGAATGAGCAGTGATCCCATCCGACTTTGCGGTTGTTTTTGTTCATCATGGATGCAACTGTGAGGGTCTAAAACGGGTCCACGGTAGAACTGGAGCGAGCCTTTCGAGAGAGGAAAGCCTCTGGAAGCATCGAAGAAGGTGCATAGAAAAGGAACAGCAGGCTAGTGCCATAGAGGGAATAGTGTGGGGGAACAACCCCCAATCTTTTGCTGGCCGGAAAATAGATTACGGAAGGGGAAATTTACCGACCGTTCCGAAACACCGGTTACACATCACAGCTCTAGTGACATCATGACATGTGCAGGTTATCTCGCCCGATACTCCTCCGAAACACCTTGGTTCGAGACAAAGATTGGGGCAATAGGAGGGATTTTCGTCTCATCTGGATCAATGGCAACAGCGGAGAATGTGATACAGGTGCTGCGTCACTGCATCATGGATGGGCACTCTTACAGTGGCTTTCTACTCGTAGTTGTCTATGGTGTGAATACAGAGAGGTGTAAGCCATACGTCTGTGATACAGCGTCCGATCGGATCTCCCGCTAACAACCAGACCGCCGGAGTCTCAGGGAAGAAAAGACGCTTCTTTATTTCCTTTTTCCCCCACCCTTTTTTTTTTTGCTGGTGCTTGTCCTTTCCCTTCTCCTCCCCCCCCCCACTCCAAATGCAGTGGTGATGAAATGACGGGTTGGAAGTCTTCCCTCTACCTCTGATACCTTAAATCCGGCCCATGTTGCGCGCTGTCTCAACACCCGATGCCAGAAGCCGGGGTGGATCCTGGAAAGGGGTTACTGAGTAGGAAAAACGATCAATCACATTGATTCAAATCATAAATTCAAGGAAAACCAGACCGGACGAAACAGTGTCATTCTGAAGCCGATAAACCCCACCCCCCGGACTGACTGACCCACACAGCCCATGGGATTATTATTAGTATTGTTGCCCGTCCTGGAAACTCTTTCATCATTCTGATTTCCCGTCTTTTTCCTTTCGCTTTATAGCCGTAGTTTCTTCCCCGATCTTGTTCTTGTCCTTGTCCTTCTTAAGCTCAGTCTTTCCCCCGGTTGTTGCGTCAGGGAGAACTTAAGCCAACTTAACCCACCCCTAATTACTACATCCACTACAATACTACACCCTCTACACTCTACCGTTGCCTATACAATCTCCAACAATCCAACAATCCAAATTGTGGTTCTGACCAAGTCCCACAAATTCCGAGCACGTCATACACCCAATTATTCCAGCGCGCCGTTCCTTGACTCCCCAAAACCCCCAAGCTCCAAAAATCCAATAACCCCTAAACTAAAAACCATGCTCTCCGCCGGCGAACGCCCGCAACCCGCCATGAAGAACAAGGGCGCGGTGGTCGACATCCCCCTCAACATCGATCACACCACCACCAACCCCATGTGGGCGGACCAAACCCAGCCGCAGCCTCCGGCTCAACCGCGGCAGCAGATCCAACACATCTGGGTGGTGACGGGGCCCGCCGGGTGTGGGAAGAGCACCGTCGGGCGCGGTCTGCAGGAGGAATTGGGGGTACCGTTCTTAGAAGGCGATGATGTACGTTTATCCCGACCCCAACACACCATCTCTCTCCAGTCGACCCCTTCGCATCGCCCGTGAATACTAATCTCGGTCCGGTGTAGTTCCACCCGGCCTCCAACAAGACGAAGATGGGCAACGGGGTGCCGCTGACGGACGCGGACCGATGGGACTGGCTGATCTCGCTGCGGCAGGCGGCGATCTCGGCGCTGTCGCCGTCGGAGGCGAACGGCTACCGGCCGCCGACGGGGGTGGTGGTGGCCTGCTCGGCGCTGAAGAAGAAGTACCGGGACGTGATGCGCGTGGCCGCGTACGGGTCGCCCTCGGTGCAGATCCACTTCATCTACCTCAAGGTCGACCCGACGGCGCTGCTGCAGCGCGTGACGCAGCGGCAGGCCCACTACATGAAGAGCAGCATGGTGCAGTCGCAGCTGATGGACCTGGAGGAGCCGGTGGTCGGGGACGAGTGGGACGCGCTGATCGTGGACGTTCACGCGGGCCAGGCGGAGGTGCTGCAGGAGGTGATTGCCCTGGTGCGGGATGCGCTGGTCAAGTACCAGCATAGCTAGGTTGAGGGAGGAGGCTACTAGGCTGAGGGCCAAAGGTGTTTCGGGTGTTTTGTGTTTTTTTTTTCTGGAGGGGGGGGGGTTGTAGATTTGCGACAGGGAGTTTTTGGTCTGGGCTGTTTGATACCTATTATGTATATGATTATGAGGTTTGAAATGATACTATCATTACTACAGTTTGAACATGACTATAACAAGTATGATTTAAAAATGCGACACTCCATTCTTGATTAAGGCAACCATGACAATGAAAAAGTCCCTACCAAGTATTTCAAAAAAAAAAAAAAAAAAAAAAAAAAAAGAAAGGAACAAAAACCCCCCCAAAAAAAAACA
>WOUI01000551.1:0-17388 GCA_012184565.1 Aspergillus floridensis | reverse complement strand
ACGAAGGAAAGCTTCCATGTGTGAAAATTAACACCGATCAAACCCGCCCAGCACACTCCCCCCCCCTCGCCCCCCCCCCCCCCCCAACAAACCGCCCCGCACCCTTGACCTTATCACGTAACCCCGCCGCCAACACCAGACCCACCGCCCCACCCGACTCCTGCAGTTCGCGCAGATGCTTCCCCGGCGGGAAAATCTTCTCGTCGCTGAAGTGGTCGGGTTAACCGGCGCGGATGGCGGGCAGATGGCGGGGCCACTCGGCGAGATGCACCACGAACCAAAAATCCACGTCGGAGTCGTGGAGGTTGAGCGCCGTCTTGCCCTTGTGGGCGCCTCGGAGGCCGTGGTTAAGACTGCCCACGTACGCCAGCGGCTGGTCCTGGTAGCGGAACCGCGTCAGCACTCCATCGACGCACGCCTTGATCTTCGCGTACCGCTGCGTCCAGAGTGCTTCCCCGGGCGTCACGCTCCGGCGGCGTAGGTCGGCTTGTGCCAATTCAAGGAGTGTGTTTGCCGGGCCCAGCGCGTGAGGGACCCGTTCGCTGCGTCGAGGCGGCAGAGAAGCTGTGTTACGTTGGCCCAGGTGGTGGATTCTTGGTGGATTGTTAGGCTGAAGGGCTCGTTGGCGCTGTGCGGGAAGGCGTGCTTGAACAGAATGGTGTATTGGTGGATGGTCTCAGCTTGGAAGGCTTCGATAGCTTGCTGTTAACATATAGAAATAGCTGCTAAAAAGCCTCCAAGTAGATGGGTTCCCAGTTGGTGACCTACAGCTGGCAATCCCTGCGTCCAAGGAGGAAAAGCCAGGGGATGGGGCTGGGGAAAAGGAAATGGAATTTCCGACAGTCACACGTGCCCTCCGCCCATCCTTCTACTTCCACTGCCGCAGTTTCTTGACAAATGACAATTTTGATTACAAATATTTGATATCAGTCAGATCAAACAAATATCTGATCGGACCGATGCTACCGTCTGGTCGGGTCCGCCAAGAAATCTGGAGCTGGAATCGACCTTAGTAGATCGGGTGAGATCGACCATTAGCCTGGCGGTCGATTGAATGCGTTCCTGGAATGCCACAAGCGGACTGTCCATGAGGTCATATATTAGTCCCAGAGAAGAGTATTTGTCAGATGGCTGGGAGCTGCGTTCATTGCCGTAATTGACCCGTTACATCTATCGTTCAAGGATGGGCCAGACAGGCCTAAATTGAATGCGGAACGTAGAAAGCAAGCCAGCCCTAAAGACTTGGTCAAAGTATATCTGCAATTCTGCTAGGATATACGAAGGCGTCTTCGAGCTGGATGAGGTCTGTCGCACACAGCCGGGGCCTCTCTACCGTGGTAGGGCGGATATCCCCCGCGAGCGGTGGATCTTCTGGAAAGAGCGCATTGCGGAGCTCGCGAAATTCGCCTCTGATGACTTTCAGAAGACCGCGGCGGCCCTGGTGGATCGCATGAACAAAATTGAGGAGGAACTGCAGGATAATTCATTGTCGCAAGAGACAAACCTGTGTTATTAATGCGGCCATGAGACTCTAGTTTGATATTCACATCTTTGGTATTTGATTTACAATATTACGCCCCTGAGGCAGTTTCAACATTTGCCTTTTGATTCCTTTGTCCGAATCTTCACTCTTGAAACTTAGGAAGCACATTATGCTACTTATTCGTACTATACATGCATGGGCACACACAGAGTAGCTGGCTTTCTTTGAGGCTTCTGGTGTGTACCCCTGACTCGCCGCTTTGGTCGCGGCCACCACGACCCCGAGTGAAACGTAAACCACACGACAGGGAAGAATAGTATTTTGCTATTGGCAGAGTTCCAAGTAGAGGGAATGCTGCTAGCTAGAATTTGTGGCTTTTTGGGTAAGCCATTGGTCGCCTCGCCTTTCTCCCAGACCCAGAGCCTCCACGATGAAGGCCAGACCCGATGCATGGCCAGTGAAAGGGGGATCGCCTGTTGCCCCCTCTCCCCTTGCCGGCCTTTTTTTTTCTTCCCATGCAGCTGAGCACGTGTACTATAGCTCTGAGTATTGTCTTCAAGCGCTCTTGAATTTGCTAGAGAGAACAATCCTCGAGAATGACGGTTCCCCCCCCCCCTCCCTTCCTCTTCCTCTCTTTCTGTTTTGAAAACCAAAGCACAGTACAATTAGGGCTAATGAGGGAACCACTAGCACATACAGCCGGAACCACCACAATCATCTCAGCCCGAATGCTTTACTAGGGCTGCTTGATGAACCCTCAGTTGTGCCTCGCAGACGCATACCCTCAAGTCGCTCATCGAGAACAATCCTCAGCTCAGTAAGCCTCAAAATCTAGTAATAAATACTTGCTGTATCCAGAGTTAATGCAGATTGCTGTTAGAGAAACATGTTCCAGCTACACAACACAACCTCATTTTTCCTGCAGCAGAAGTATTGTACTGCACGCCACGTTGAGTACACACTCTCCTCTCGACAGACAAAGCAATAATATCCCCAAGTCTCCACACAACTTCCCTACTACGTCAAACATCAAATCCTTGATATCATAGATGCGACTTATCTATGGAAACAGCTGACGTTTATCACATTTAGTCGGTCGGGCTGCCCCGCCCCTGCCCCGGAGATCCCCTCCCGGGGTTCCCATACCCATCGCCTCACGAAGCTCCGGCTCACGATCCCGTTCCTCCTACACAGCTCTCGTATGGCTACAAACATCTAGAGCCCCACAGCTGATCAATTGCTCCGATTAACGAACGGCACCCCCCTCCACCCCAATATCACCCCCGACCCCAAGTCCGAAGCCGGTACGCTGCGCGATAACAAATTGAATACCCAGCTGCTCAATACCTGGAGTTTGAACACTAGGGGCTCATCTCGGTGGCCCTCACAAGAGTCTTGCATGGTGTCTCAACGCCTGGCATCAAATTCGCGCGACTTTAGCTGGAGTCGGACGCAAGGCTGCCCAGCATTGAATATCGGGCTCAGTGGGCTGTCAGATTGGGGCAAAGTTAGTCGTCGAGTTCGGGAGCTTAGGGTTAAAGGCCCAGCGATTCGATAACCACATTCTTCACCACGTGCGACCACGACACCGTCGTAGGGATGTCGTTGTATTCAATCATGGTTGTTGCAGCAGAGGGAAATCGAGAACCTTGAGATTGTGCAGGGCTTCAAGGTATCTTTTACGAGCGAGACAGTTTCGGTCCACACTTTGGGATCACAATGCACCACATATAGGTCAGCACAAGGTCTGTGTGAGAAATATAGTCTGATGCAGCAATCACTGAATTTTGGCCAGGAACATTATTATGACAAGCCAGACCAAGCACGTCAATTGGACCGAAGAATGTGACTGTCTGATGTCAAACCCACGAAAGGATCCACCCGCGACCAGTTATGCTTGCGTATCGTACGAGTACATCAGTAAGTTGAGGCCTAAGTCCCACCAAAGCCAAGTCAATTGGCCCAGACGGAGATGACAGGATCCACAATTGATTGCAGAGATGCGGAGCCATTTTCCGGGCCGAGGGATATGAGGGGGGTCATTGCGTTGCCGCAAAACAAGAATGCGCGCCCCCATTCCCACCTGTAAGGCATATGCCGCACAGCTCATGATCCAATTCCGGGATCAACCGCACGAGCATAGATTATGGGAACTTACTCGGCGGCTGCTGTCAGGGGTACACTGGCCGGTAACTGCAGACAAACAACACGCGAAAGTCCCGACACAATCAAGCCCAAACAATTTTTTTCGTCCTGCATGATTAGCGCGGCCGGGTTGCGTGATTCCCCTTCCCGCTCCTGCGTAATTCCAACCTTGCCCACAAATAGCAATCCTGCACATATCAACTCCTGCATCAAAAGTCGATGCATCGAAAAAAAAAAATAGCACTGACACCTGGCTACCGAAGTCAAAGCACCTGTCCATTCCTCTCCCTCACCAACGCTTTTACTCATAAATCTCCTATAAGAGGACCGGGGGCCGCTTCCTATAAGATATGCCACCATCGCCGGACCTGGGCTGTAGCGGTCCCCCCAAAGCCCGCCAACTGCTGCGTCTTCGCTTTTCTCGATCCTTCCGAATGGTCCACGACAACAGTGGCAGCGCCTCCATGCCATGGCGGGCACCACAGCGTACGACCAACAACAGAACAAAGGCCCGGCCCTGCTGGCGGTGATGTGGACCCTGACGAGCCTTGCGACCGTGCTGGTCTGCGTGCGCCTGGTGATCCGCACGAAGATTATCCGTGCCTTCGGGCTGGACGACTGGCTGATTGCTTCTTCAATGGTGAGTCTATTATCTCATTTACATCGATAACTCACCTGTTGACCCCATTCGATTCCCAGATCTTAGGGCTATGCAACGTCGGCCTCGCGACCGTCGCTGTCACCCAAGGTCTCGGCAAGCACGCCGCCACGATCGGCCCCTCCGCCGCCGAACGAGCGAACCTGACCATCTATCTCGGCTGGATCTTCGGGATCCTCGCCTTCGCGCTGCCCAAATTAGGCGTGGCCGCCCTGCTGCACCGGATCTTGGTTCCTGGGGTTCGCATGCGGTGTGCGCTCTGGGGGCTGACGGGGATGGTGATGGCCGTCGCGGTGGTGAATATTTTGGTGCTGTTTACCCAGTGCGATCCGCCGCGTGCGCTGTGGGCGGCGGTCGAGGGGGCATCATGTCGCAGTTCGAGGGTTATAATCGGGGTTGCTACGTTTAATGGGGGTGAGTCTGCTTCTGCTTTCGCCGATGGTTACTGAAGTGTTCAGTATTTGCTGTGAGGGCACTCACTAACAACGTTGCAGCATTATCCGCGTTCACCGACCTCAGCCTCGCGATCTACCCGAGCGTGATCCTCTGGCGATTACAGATGACCCTGCATAAGAAACTCGCCCTGTGCGCGGCGTTAGGGCTGGGCGCTATGTTCGTCATTCTTCCCTTCAATCCCTCGACAATGCAGCCCTAACTGGTCCGGATAGCTCCGCCTGCGCCGCCATCATCAAAACCACCCACCTCGACGCCCTCGGTGACGTTGCTGACTCAACATGTATGCTTGCCCTAACCTGCTCTACCCTGCCCTGCCCCTTTCCCTGACCTCTCTCTCTCTCAACCCCAACTCTCACTCTCGACTAACCTAAAAACAGACGAAAGCTGCCCCCTCGTCCTCTGGACCAAGTACGTCCCCACCCCAGCCCCCGCCTAACCATCCAATCATTCCTCATCCTCCAACCCTGTAAACTAACCCCCGCAAAAGCGCAGAAGCCAACCTCGTCATCATCGCCTCCTGCATCCCCACCCTCCAGCCCCTCCTGGAATTCGTCCTGGGCAGACGCTCCTCCGCCTGCCGGTCCTACAGTCTCCCGCGCTCGTATCCGACCCCCGTGCCTTCGTATGGACCCGGATCCGCGAGAAAGGGGCACCATCAGTTGACAGATGGCAGTGGTACACGAACAGACAGCCAAGAGGAGATTTGGTCCGGCGATGAGGAGGTGGAGACGGTGCGGCCGGGGCGGGGACGGGGCAGGAAGTGGGAGATCCATCGGACGGATCAGATTGTGGTCGAGTTTGAGATGGGGGGTGGGCGTGGACGGTAGGTTGGTTGATAGAGAAAAAAGTGATGCGTTTGTTTGGGCTCAAATGGTGTTTGTGGTGGTTTTTTTGGAGATAGGTCTTGAGGTCAATGAATGGGGTGATTGCTTGCTTGTGTACGGATCTATCGAGTTTGTGTTACGGGAGGTAACATGATAAGAGCTGTGCACCCAGTAGAGCTTATCAAGGGCACCGGGGATACTTCCTGATCGGGTAAAAAGGTCCCCGCATGCAACCGCGTTCGACAGGACGCGCGGTGGCTGCGGGCTATGTATGCATGTATGGCATGGGTGCAGTTGATGTGTCGAGTGCCACTCGTACTAACGCGGTAGCATTCCCGGACCAAAGAGAGACATGACTGACAATTGTCAAATGAATCATCGCTCTTTAAGATCATAAGACCATCAAAGCCTGTTTCATATCTACACAGGTCCCGAGACAAGAGCCGGGTGTCACCCATGTCTAAAGCTTGAACGAAGCCACTAAACTTATTTATGCTCAGACCCCATGCCCTGAGACATGGACGGGTGTGCATTGACTTGAACAGCCCATTCCACGCAAACCTTATTTCTTCCTCCAGAAACCTTGATGCAGGCTTCTAACTTATCACTGAAACACACTCCCGTAACCCTAACCCCATGACTTGCTTCCAACCCACCCTTTAACACCCTACACTCCCCAGCCACTCACGCCAGACTCCCCCGCACCAACGGCACCAAATACTCCAAATTATACGCCCACAGATAATTGGACAGCTGATTCCCGAACGCCGCACCCGTCCAATACGTCGACCGATGACCCTGCAGCGCATACTGCCTCTGGATGAACCCGTCCCTCAGGTTCTCGGCGGTGGTCCGCATATCCATCGCCCCGTGGTTCGACCACGCATGGATTGTCATGTCCGTTCCGTTGCAGATTGTAGTGGAAAGCGTCCCCGCGGCGGTAAGTCGGCGGATCCCCTCGTTGGCGAGGGTCTGCGCCGCAGCTTCCGAGAATCCCAGCCAGCCGACGACAATGACTTGCCAGAGGTTTTCGCCGAGGTACTATATTTTATTTTAGGTTATTGGGGTTGGGTTTCTCGAGGAACTTCATGAAGAAGATGGGGAGTGGGGATCTCACCTCGAAGTAATCGACGAAGGGCGGCTCGGGCAGCGCGTAGTCGTTGCCGTCGACCGCTGTGGCGGGGAGGTTGTAGATGACGCCGTTGACTGGTAGTGCGGGGTGGGAGATGATGCCCGTGTGGACGACGCTCCACTTTCCTTGGTCGAAGATGCTCTTCTCGGTGGTGTCCAGGTCGAAGGGGGCGGTGTTGGCGGGTGTAGGCTCGATGGCCATCACGAGTCGCTTGGCGCGGATGATTGTGTGGCTCCCGTCGTTCTGGCTGCGGACGACTAGCTCGACGCCGCGGTTGTCGGGGTGCCGGATGGACTCGACCACCGTGCTGTTCAGCAGGATGGACTCGCCCAGGAGGGCGGCGACCGCGTCGTAGATGTCCTGGTTGCGGTGGGAGGCGGGGACGTACTCCGGGTCCTGACCTAGAAATGCGGAGGCAGTTTGGGGCCCGAAGGTCTGCATTTGGTAGAGGGTGGGCGCGTCGAGCATGTCGGCTAGACCGGCGCCGATGCCGGACCAGATGAGCTATCCAGGACGAGGGTTAGGGGGCTGTGAGTGGGACAAATTTGGAGGGAGGGGGGTGGGCTTACGAAGATGGTGGCGTTTAGGTTGTACTTGGCGGCGAAGTCGCGGAAGGGCATCAGCAGGTCCTCGGGAATATCTGCAGGGGCGGGCCAGTTGGCGTAGGATGGCAAGAACAGATTCTGGTATTGGCTGGAGACATTGTAGAAAGTCTCCAGGGCGGCGAGCTCGTCGGTGATGTTGGGAGCGAGGTAGTCCACGGGCTTGCCGGTGGTGAAGTCTGCGTAGGTAGTGGTCAGGGTGGTGCTGCCCAGGTCGGGCTCCACGTAGTCGATGCCGAGCCGGTCGAAGAACGCGGTCGTGCCGGTGTAGTTGGTGTATGCCGCTACGCCGTCTGATGCAACGTGCTGTCAGTATTGTGTGATTGGGTAGTGGTTGATGGTTGTACTTACAGTCGTAAGTGGTATTCGTGGCGGGATTCGTCCAGCTATTGACCATTCCGCCCTGTAAGGTGAGAACCGCAGGAATCAGAACATGTCCATAAATGAAGACGGGTTTCATACCAGTTGGCCTTGTTTTTCGACGATCCTGATCGAGAGACCGGCATCATGGAAATGGACAGCCGCATTGGCTCCGGAGGCTCCACCACCGACGATCACCACGTCCACTGTCTCGACAGCTGCATCGGGGTAGCGGGCTTCAAAAGTTGAGTTTGATGCTAGGGATGCAGCACAGCATGCTCCAATTGAGGCAAGCGCGACAAAAAGTAAGTCGGAGGGAGACATCTCGGGTGAAACTTCTGGGGCGGGTGGAAGTTCAGCAAGGTTCAACCCGGTTGAGTGAAAGCGAGGGATGGGCTTTTATTTCGAGGACTAAGACTAGTGTGAGAAGCGGCAGCCGACTACTGCAGAAGCGCAATGCCCTGCGCAACCTGACAAATGAGTTATGTATAAATGAAACGGTTGGAGAAATTTCGCCAATCATTTTCGCAGCATAAATGAGCACCGAAACATCTATACCCAACTTAGCTACCGTGAAAGAGTAGTAGGGCTGAACTAGAGCCAAGAAAGCTAAGCTACAATGTCCCCACCGCCAAGCCGGTCGACTGGAGCCGGGTTACCCGAGCTCAACAGCTGTCATTGCCGAGCAAGTTCAAGGGGGGACTTCACACATCACCACAAGCGATTGAGAGACTTTGGGCTATTCATATCTACGAGAAGTGAGTAATCCTTCGAGTTAGTGCCTTTAACTGATAGCCAGTATGGCAAAATACATGACACATTATGCTTCTTACTCAAATATACATCCGGCTTACACCCCGAGGCAGATCCCACTGCAAAAACGCGCAATCAGGTGCTCTCACAACAATCAGTTCGACTTGCGCTTCCGATCGAGCTCCCCCAGCTTTCGAAAAGCCCGCGTAGTTTCCACCGCACTTTGATACGCATAGTCTGCAAGACATCAGCAAAGCCCCACAGACCACACCGCAAAACATCCAGAAAATACTCACAGGACCCCACAGCAATCCAGATGAAGTTCATGAAAAAGTAATAAAACCAGAAGTAATAGCCCTCGGGCCGGCAGAACTCCATCCTATGGTAGTAGAGGTCGAAGAGGCTCGTCGCATAGTACAGCACATCGCCGTAGACCTGTCCCAGCGACATGATGAGCTGCAGGGCGTGGCGAGCCGGATGCTGGGCGGCGATGCAATAGGCGATGAAGAATGCGAGAGGGCCCCAGCAGAACTGCAAGACTTATCAGCTTCTCCGGCTGTTTGGATGGGATTGCAGGACGTACGGCGGTGACGGCCTCCATGGACACAAGGAATGCGTCCGACATCAGATACCGCGAATCAGAGAGGGAGTACTCCTTCCATAGCTGGCCGAAGAGGTCCTGCGAGCCGGCGAGAGATTGATGGTTGATGACGAAGTAGGCTTCGAAGAAGAGGTGGATGGACCCCGCTGCATGGGGTTTACGTTCTTAGCATGGGGTGTCTGACTGAAATGTTCATGGAGGCGAGGATAGGGTACATACTCAGGCACATCCATAAAAATGCAGATTGATCTGACCAACTCGCACTAGGTCGTGCGCGGCGGATGATGATCAGAGCGACTCCAAGTACGGCAATCCATAGGATACCAAATTGGGCAATGAGCGAGAAGACTGGGGTTTTGTTGGTCTCGTAGTGTGGTAGGTCTATCGTTGAAGGATAGTAATTGTGAGCAACTGGTGCGGTTTGGTTGGTCATTCTGGTCAAGCTTGCCAACTGAGTCAACAAGACTTTGGATCTATTGTACTTGACAGCTTAATGTATATAGATTGCCAACAAGGATGGATATCTCGTCTTAAAATAACTGATGCACGATTGGTACAAGCTCGGATCCCGCGGAGCCCGCGGAGAATGCCAAGAGATCCGGATGTTCAAGATGCCAGATCAGACCACCAAATTTGAGTTTATACCCCTGGGGATCTCCAACTTATTCAATAGTTAAATGCAAGACTGCATGTAGCGAAACAAGCATTAGAAACTTTTTGGTAGGCAACCATATTCACTCTGGCTAGCAATACGCTGGCCTGTGTGATAGCCCTACAAATGTGTAAAGCGATTTCTGTATTTAATTCTTCCTACTTTGAATATTATCTTCGCAGCTCGATTGGTGTTCCCTGCCTTTGTACGACCAGCAGACATGACATCATTTAGAGTGGGAACCCTTGTCCTGGCTTGCGCTGGTGCCATAGGTGAGAGACCTCCTAGATGGCGGTCGGTACACCTACATGGGGTTGATTCTGGCTTGGGTTTGTCCGTTCCTGCTGGTTCAGTGGTAGGTTCCACTGCTCCCACAGCCAAGTCAACACGCCAGATCTGATGCGTGCACATCAAGGGCATTCGCCGGCCACCTCATATTGGCTCTTCCTTTCCGCGAGATTCTTCTGTCCGCAATGCTTCCAACAAATCTCCTGTGGAAAGTGGGCACGTTGTTCAACATATGCGTTGCTGCAGTCGGAGGTGGTCGACGGGATCTGGTATCCGCGCGGTGGGTTTCAGCGGGTGAGTTGAGTTGAGTCGAGTCTTGTCATCGCATTCTCGAGACTGTCCATCCTAAGACTTAATACTCATGTTCACGTGATCACGAACGTTTCACTCAACGAATAACCAGGCCTCCCTAATGAAAATATTTGTCTCTCCTCTCATTCGAAGGTCAATCCACTAAGCCAAAGACCGACCAGGTCCTCCAAGCGCTTGCCGGCATCGACCAAACCCAGGGGGTCGAATACCGGCTACGCAGCCCAGTGGCCCACATTCTCCTCTCGGACGACCAGCATACTGCGCGGGGCGTGCGCCTGCACTCAGGCGAAGAGATCCTGGCCGACATCGTCATCGTCAACGCGGAACCTAATTCATCTCCTGCAGTCGGCGCTGAGCATTGACGTAAATCTTCTCCTTCAACCAGGAGATTGACTCCTCAACACCTTCCCCGGTCACCGTAGAGATAGGACGAAAGACCTGCCAGCTGTTAATCGTGTGTTCTACCACCAGCAACCGTTCGTCGGAGACAAATGAAAAAGGAGTCCCACCCAATCAACACCCAACCCATCCAGCCCCAAGCAACCAACCTGCTCCTTTGCGATCCCCTCATCCTACACATACCCAACCCCACAAGCGATCAGCAATCACACGAGCCAGCATACCCAGGACGGTCACAAACCACGGCACCCCCGTCAAAGTTCACCAGCACCAGCCACGGGATCCCCTTCCTGGCAATGCAGTACGTCTGCAACTCGCCGGACTCCATCCTCCCGTTGACTAGACAGCCAAGCTGGTACCGCAGCTCCTCCAGCGCGATCGCGTGGGCGGAGTTGACCACGATGATCAGGGCGTCTGCGTCCGCGTACCGCGCGGCAACGGCTGCCCGCCAGCGGAACCGAGCATCTAGCCCCACGTCCGCGGCGATAAAGCTTAGTTCGCGGGAGGGGCTGCTGCTCGTCCAGCCCGCGTGGCATCCGGTTACGGTTATCGGGCTGAGGGGGGTGTCGCTGAGGTGCTGGAGGAGGGCTCGTTTGCCGGCGTCGGGGAGGCCGAGGATGGCTACTTTGGGCATGGGGTGTGTGAGGGATGACGGGTCGCCAAGCAATGTGCGGACCCGAGTTATCAAGTTGAACATTATGGGGTGTGGCTTAATCTGTCTTGTCAAGGAGAGAGCCGAGAGAGTCTTTGATAACGACGGGTTGATGAGCCCGGGTTTCTCCGATGCTGTCTCCGATCCCGGACGGGGAATAAAAAGCCCGAGTGGGTGGCCCGAGCTCGGTGCGGGTATCTGTTCAATATACTGAATCGTCAAGACATGCGGATGATGAGGATGAATCAGTAGCTTACAAACAGTGGTTTCTTGGATCTGGTTGACGGCATCATCTTATGCCCGGGAAATCTTGTATTTATTCGCCTACTATGAGCATATGCTGACTCAGACGCAAATGTAGAGACCCTGTTTTCTAAAGCTGTTGATAAGCCACGAAGAACAACTAAAAGGTTCGACGGCGAAGCAATTGGCCCACAGCAGGCACAGTGTTCCGAGTTTCTCCTCGCAGCATTGTTCTCCCCCCTGCATCCGAATGGCCCAAACGCACGTTCAACTCACCAGCCATCTGTTCCATCTCGCTCGCCACCTCACATGGACCACGCTCAATCACCATGTCGCGAGTGAACAGGTTAAGCTCCAGTCCATGAAACAGAAGAGGTAGAACAGAGGACTTCCACAAGCTGGCCCCGTCGTGCGAGGTGACGAGCGCCGTGGCACCAAGCAGAACGGTTCCTGCCACAAGTAGCACGGCAGGTAAGATTAACCACAGCCATTGCACAGCAACATAGGTCTTCTGGGTAATGACAACGCCGTAGATTGGACTACTGGCTTTGGTGCGGGCTAAATTGGACAGTGACGACGCGATCCTGTCGACCACAGTCTCTAACCCGAGATCGTTTGTTCTCATGATAAACGATGAGGATGCAGTGCCCGGATCTTCGAAGCCTGGAGGCTGGCCATCATCCCAGTCTGTGCTTCCATCTTTAGATGCACCGGCCACAATGTATTCCTTGGCGATCGTGCCAAATAGCGGGAGTGTACTGTTGATGTATCTCGAATCCACTCCGCAAAACTCAAAGTTGATCGGATCTGTCATGCCAGGCCCCTCGGACTGTCCGGCTTTGTCCCAATTCGTCATGGGACTTGAGCTCGGTCTCCAGCAGACATCGCCATCCTGGCCTTGGATATAGAATGAACCGAAGTCTTTGTCAAGGACCTGGACCGACTCAGCTCCGTTGGCCACGGAGAGATTATATTCCCTTGCGCAGATCGACAATGCGCACTCGGTGGCTTTGATTATGCTGAACGGAATCGACAAGTTCGATCTCGAGGTGCTAAAGTTTTTTGGCAGATGCAACTCCGCATATGCAACCACAATCAAAGGATCTGCCACCCCAGCCGCTGTAGTACGCACGAATGTCTCAGTTCCGTCATCAGAAAAGTCAATGTTGTGTTCCTGGATCTTGGAGACCCAGTACAGATACTGGGGCACTGGCAATTGAAACTTGCCGGGTTGGCGCGATGGTATCTGAATTGAAACATCGAACGGCGTGCCATTGAGCATAGATATGGTGGAAGGTATTGTCTGGTGACTGTAATCAGCAACATTGAATGAGGAAATATTCCATCCGGAAAGCACCACCCGGGACGAGTCGACATCTGCTCATCGACTGCACATCTCAACCGATCGGTACCGTGGCCATGTGCAATTGCCTGTTGGACAGCTCAGGTCAAGTGAGGACGAGTCGGTCCATAATGCACTTTCCACAGCATATGTAATTTCCGTAGTGCTCCATCCTCCTGATAGGAAGAAGCGCGACTGGGCCACCTGGGATGTTGCCGAACTTTCCGGTGTTGGCTTGACTGGGTAGCTAATAATCTGCTGAACAAAGGGATCGAACGCTAGAGCTAAGACGACTATAAAGGCACCGACCGTCACGAGTGAATGGCCTTTGTCTCTGAGTAGGATGAGGGCAGACCCCCAGGGTCCACGGCTTGCACTGTTGTACAACTGAATGCAAGTCAACGGCCATTGAGACTGTCGGAGGGAGATCCATTGTAGTTGTCCGATGCATTCTCCCACGGCAAATACCAGCGAGGATTTCGACACGGTTGCAAGAACCGACACGACGGTATTTAGTTGTATTCCGCTCGGCAGATTTGGCGACAATTGCCCGTCAAAAGTCTAATAGATTGAATTGAAAGTTGATCAGTCTTGGTTTGCGCGATCGTACAAGCTCCACTTATGGCTGCAGCCCAAAACTTACCAGCAAGATACAGACAATTGCAGCAAGACATGCGATGCTTAAGCAAACTGCAATTGACTCATATAGCCAGGAGTCGGGTCCTATGATGCCCCACACAGACCGGGTACGTACCGGATATCTCACGCTCGGGCAACGATCCCTTCACCGTCTCCTCGTCAGTGAATGATTCAACGGGCGTGTATCTCGGTGCTGCGGGTTGTAACCGCTGTCTGTACAGATGGTATATTGTCAAAGCAGAGATAATAACAATCAGAACGCCAAATGTGACACCAAGCCCGATGCCGGCCTTTACACTGGTCGATAAAGGTGTGTGTGCGCTGTGGGAGGCGTGTGTGTGGTTGGAGAAGTCTTCCTCGCGCCATCGAACCGACACAGCATATGCAGCGACTATGTCCGGCTCAAGAAATAGGTGGGCTGGATTCGTAGTGGTCATTGTGCTTGGTGGAGCGGTGGAAAAGCACCGCTCTATTAACCCGAACGCCGGGTCTGGCGAATAGCCTCTGGAGAAGCATATATGGCTTAGTGCATGCGGGCCGCTACTCTATCGTGTTCGGATAAAGGCAACGTACGTTGGACAACAATCTGCTTGGCTTTCAGTTGTTGTATCATTTGTGATTGATACCCTTGTGGTGGCCATAGTATAGCCACTCGGACATTGTCCCGGAGAAAAGTAGGAGGCTGGACTCCACCCAGATGGCATGCAGGCCGTGTTGTTGACATCTCCCAGATGCCAGTAGAAACTAGTTGTTCCATTTTCTTTTACCGCGGGGAGGCTTTGCAAATGGTGGAGACATGATGTCGGAGGCGTAAAGATTGTTGTTAGTGGAAGGAAAGAGGAAGTTGTAT
This sequence comes from Aspergillus floridensis, assembly GCA_012184565.1. Lineage (NCBI taxonomy): Eukaryota > Fungi > Ascomycota > Eurotiomycetes > Eurotiales > Aspergillaceae > Aspergillus > Aspergillus floridensis. The sequence goes on along the minus strand of WOUI01000551.1, from coordinate 2,997 downwards.
TCGTGACAGTTGTAGTGGCCATCGGGAGCGAGATGGCTTTCTTTTTACAGAGGGTTGTAAAGAAAATCTTTTCTGGACCAGAAGTGGGAAGTCCTGGATATTAACTAGTGAACATTTCCATGCAGCTTCTGATTCATTCTAGGGCTGATAAAGGCCAAGTATGCACCACGCATGGCTGAGATCACCCAGAACCTGAAACCCTGGAGAGGGGGCTCCACGCACGCGCCCCAAGCCAACTTGGGATCACCGAAACATTGTAAAAGGTGACCAGCATAAAGTAAATGCAGCGACCCTCAGAGGGTCCAGGGTCCAGGGTCCAGGGTCCAGGTTCCAGGTTCTAAGGCGCTAAACATAATCTATTACTCCTTAGAGTTTAGTGCAATGTAAGCGAATATGCATGTCAGACCAAGAGACTGTCGTTCTCGGCAGCACTTCGCAGTTTTAGCCCGAGATGGCGTAGCTTGGGGCAAGGATAAGGCCCTTTCTCACTCCACATGACTAGTATAGGAGGCTTAGGGGTTGATTGGGCATGATTTCTTCCTTCGGTGGTGTGACAGATCTGGGGTCATGTGACCTCGGATCTCACTATCTTATAGAGAAATAGCCATATAGTTGTAATAATCAATATATATAAAACTATCTAAAGATTATAAGCTTTTGTAGCTATATTTCTTATTAAATCTATTCTTATTTATTTTTTTTATTAAAATCTTTTTATATATACCAATATCTACAATATTAACAGTTTTTTATATTTTTATTTAATATTTTATATATTTAGAAAGATAGAGAAGCCTCTGAAATATTCTGACCAGCTTAATAACTAGATCTAATATTTATTAATCTACTAAACTAATTAATTATATACTTCTATTATACAAGCAGTGTGGCTATATATTATACTATAGTATTATTAAAAGATCTATTTAATATTAATATTTTTAAAACTGTATTAAAATTAAAAAATCAGTCTAACTAACTAATATAGTAATATAATCTATATAACTATCTTAGATTTAAAAATCTAAATATCTGAAAATTATTTTAAAATAATTATATTATTTTTAAAAAACTAGTTCTATATCCGGATAATAAAAACTAAGTTATATAAGTTCTTACTGTCTGAATTATAAAGAATAGAAATCTATCTATTTATATAGATATTTAATATAATATTATAAAGATTAGAAAAAGAAACTGTATTTTATTAAATATATATAATATAAATATCTATAAATAGAATTAATTAAACTATTTAATTCTTATTATTTTTAGTATTATATATAAATCCAGTCCTGCAGTATATTTTCAGAATTATAATATAACAATTAAAATATATAAATTTTTTTAAAAAGTCTATAAAATCTTTAGCTTTATAACTACTATCTATCTATATAATAAATAGATATCTATATACTATAATAATACTTTTAATTAAGATATATTTTTAATAAAATTTATAGATATTTTTAATAAATTATATAATATTAAGACTATAAATAATCAAATTAAATTTTTATAATTTTTATAATAATTTAAAATATTATAACTTTTTAACTATTTATTATAAATTAATATATAATACTTAAGAAAGTTGCTATATCTTTATTAATCTATATCTAATCTATATAATTTAAATATATTTAAAAGAATTAATTCTTATAACTATTTATATATATTATTAATAATAAAATTTTTATTATTAATATCTTTAATTACAGCAGCAGTAATTATAGAAATTATAACTAAAATAAAAACTATAATTATAAATATAATAATAACTATAACTATAATAAAGATTAATTAAATTCTAATATTTAATTTAAATATAAAAAATTTATAACTATTAATAGAAACTTAATATTCTGTACTTTTTACTAATATAATAAAAATTATTTTTTAAATAAATATTTATTAAATCTAGATAAAAAAAATATAAATATATATATTAATATAGTATCTATACCGGCGAAGTTAATACTATTATCTAAACTTTCTATTATAAATATTATTAATATTAATTATAACTTCTTTAGTATTTTTTCTATATTAGTCTATTTTAATATAATAATTATAGTCTCGAAAAATACTTAATCAAATTATATAAATAAATAGATATTTAACTTTAAAATTATAGAAAGTATAAGCTATTCTAAATATTATTTTTAGATTTTTATATTTTATATATATTGGGCTAAAATAATTATTAATAAAGTTTTTTATACTATCAGCTACAGCGCTGTTTCTATTAAATTTATAAATAAAAATAATAAACTAATAGATATATTTAATATTAATTATTATTAGTTTACTTTAGCTTTTTTAAATAATTTTATTTTATATAAATAACTGGCTTATTTAGATATTTAATTATATATAGTATTAAAAAGAATTATACTTTTTATTTAGAATAATAAATAGATTAGCTATATTATTACTAATAAAAAATAATATTTTATAAATATTACTGATATAATAAGCTGTAATATTATATATAATCTATATAACTACAGTATTTTAACTTACTTATTTTTTATTAATCTTATTATATATATAATTAAAAAAATAACTATTATATTAATCTTAATATATTTAATATATTACTGTACAGTCTATATCTTAAAATAAAAAATCTATAATTTTTTAAAGTATATTATTAATCTGAATATTAAAAAAAATATTTTATTAATATTTTATAAACTATATCTCTGTAGAAAAGACTAGATACTTTTAATATTATATATTAAATCTTATAATCTTAGACTTTAAATTAAAGACTTTATATATATTAATATATATAATTTTTATCTATATATAATTAAATTAATATATATTATTTTATTATTTTTATAAATTATATTTTTTATTACTACTGGATCTTTCTTTTTAAGAACTATAGTAAGATTTATAATAAGTTTATTATTATATAAAACTATTTTAAATAATAATTAAATATTAATATTAAGTATATTTATAGTAATAATATATTAGAATACT
>WOUI01000550.1:0-17514 GCA_012184565.1 Aspergillus floridensis | reverse complement strand
AATAAAATAAAAAATAAAATAAAAAATAAAATAAAAAATAAAATAAAAAATAAAATAAAAAATAAAATAAACAAATAAAATAATAAAATAATATAAAAAAATAAAGTTATATTATTTGATATTTATATACTTAATATAGTATATAATAATTATAAAAAGATATTATTAGTAACAAAAATAATCTTTATACTATCTATTCTATTAAAAGTCTAGAAGTAAAAAAATAAATATTTAGAAATATGATTTTAGATATACTACTATTATAGAAGCTATTATAGTTTATAATATAAGTAATTATATTATTATTATAAACTTAAGAAACTAGATATAAAGAAAGAAGAAGAAGAAGAAGAAGGAGAAGAAGATAAGTAGATAATGCCCGAAGGCGGAATATGAGGGCAGAACACCTGCTACATACACACTAAGGAGGCAATCATGTAACATATTTAATTTAGATATTAAGTATTTGCAAGACAATATGTAAAGATATAGCATCTAAAGTAATCTAAAAATAAAATTGTATTAAAAAGAGCAGTACTATATTCTTAGTATAATATTCTGTTTTTATATTCTGTCTTTGGATTTTTTTTTCTTCTTCTTCTTTCTTTGTATCCAGTTCCACAATAAGAAGAATCAATTATCTTATAAAGAATCCACAATAGCTTCCACAATACTGCCTGTTACAATAGATGTTTTATTGTTTTGCACTCTTTTAGCAAAAGTCATAAATAGTCTGTCGCATGCAGGGATTTTTCTTCGTTTAATTAATTCTATTAGTTTCGACTATATAGAACCATATAAATAAATGAAAACAATTCTTATAAATAGACTGTACTGAAGATTAATACACTATTTATTGAATACCATACCTTCAATAATCTACTCTGGTATGTTACAAATCTACCCCCTCCCTGCATCTATTATGCTGGCTTACTGATTGTGCTACTTGTGCTATATCTATTTATTTATCTGCCCCAATGCGCTACCTGAATATCTACCCAAGATGTGGGGAAGCAAGGCCATGGAGTGAACGTCTTCTTATCTGTCCGCACACCTAGTATCTCCAACGCCCTGGATTATCACATACACAAGATTCATTAATTTCTCATCGACGGCAATATTATAGACTTGATTAATCCTAACCACTAAAGTACTACTCCACGTTCGATATGTCCTTGACCACACTAATATGACTACGAGGTACCCCCTCCAGTCGACGGAATAAGGACCCATGATTCTATGACTTTCAACGATTCTACGCTATCCCGACCATCAGATTCCAACAAGGCTGTAGCCATGCCTCAGCAACCCTTGGCGTCTCAGAGAAAACCCAGGAAATTCCAACCCGAGCTTGTCGAAACCTCATCACGCAGCTCTAAGGAAATTCGAACAAAAAGCCAAGCTACACAAGCCCAACTAGATGGCCGCAGGCGCTCAGATGGTCAGTACATGGAGCTGATATCCAGGGAGGACCCTATGGTACTTTATGATAACACAGAAGGAAAAGATGCCGAACCCATTGATGCTATGCAAATGCCAAGGTGCGCAGGAATCGAACTAGAAGCGGATTCACACAAACCAAGCGAACAAAGATTAAAAGTTACGGCTAGGGTCAGCAGGCACTCCTCAATTGGGCCTACTGAATTGAAACCCAGTGAATTCGACGACGCGAAACATATAGGGCCTAGAAAATTCGCACCACAGCTCATGGAATCAGGCACACGCTCTTTCCGTCGAATGAATACCTCTCATACAATCCTTCAAGAAAGACGCAACTCATTGGAACTGAGAGAGATTCCAACCCTTGTCACCGCGGTCGGCAATGATGCACATAATCACAGGCACGTGGCCCATGAATCTTGTTTCTCGTACATGAACCTGTGCCGGAGGCAACAGACGAGGAGGCACTCGTTCCGAATTCCTGACCTTCCTGCAATTCCTTCTAGTTGTAGCGAGACATCTGATACGTCTGATAATCTGTCGGCACCTGCATCGCCTGACAGAGTGGGGAAAGACAACTGTGCCGATATTAAAACCCGAGGGAGCTCCGAGGACGAAAATACACAATACCTTTCCGCCATCGCAGCTATCACAGTAGAGAAACAGCTTAAAGAACAAGCCCTAGCAGCTTTTCCAAACGAGCAAGATCATCAGCCCGTCGATCACTTTGCTATTGATCGAGAAGAGGAAGAGTTCCTGAATAATGAACGTGCAACCTCTCATGTGGGAATCCCTCCTCAATACACCCATCGACGAACATCATCTGCCGATCTTTCATGGGAGCTAGACTATATGCGCAGACATAAAGAAGAAGCTGAGATGAGTGATCGTGCAATGGCTCGAACCAGAGGGTCACCATTCTTATCATCGAATGACTTTACCTCGCTTGGATCCAGGAGGCCAGCGAGACACCACGATAATCGAGTTCGGGGTCGTGATCTTGAACCAACCAGGAGCAATGCTACCCCGCCGATGCTCGGAGAGGATCTTATCTTCCCTCAAAGCCTGTCTCCAGAGTCAACAGTATGCGAGGGTAACAATATTCAACACAATGTCACACGCAACAATAGACTTTGTGTTTTCTCTGGACTTTGGTATGGAAGTCCTCATGCCAACAATAGGTCCAACAATGGCGGTCTTTGGAAAGGTACTTGCAAGACTTCAAATTCGCAAGAAATACAATCACCGCGGTGTTCAATTGCCGACCCAATTGCACAGACATACGCATCTTCCACCCTTCAGCCGCCCGATGTAAATCGCCCAACGGATTATAACCAGTTACTCCTGCCTACGACTCACCATAAACTACAAGACTTCCGTGATGAGTCTCTCGAAAGGGAATTGGAAGATGGTTTGGTTACTCAGATATACAATTATCTTTCGCTTGGTTATCCCTGTGTTGCCCGATATTTTGACCACGAACTCAGCAGGATCTCTGGTATATCGGTGGCAGATTTAAGAAAAGATGATCTGAACACAGATGCAAGGGGTCATGTCGGTGTTTCCGACAGTCCTTCGATAGGGGAAGATATCTCAACACGTGCCTGCATGCGCTGGAAGGCTCTACAACTGTACATATTCGATTGGGCACGCGAGCGGCGTCGCGTCGGATTTGATGACATGGATGGAGAACATGGAGCATGGGGCGTATGTGAACGCAAAGGAAGTTGGGCTGTTTGAAGCAATGCAGCAAATTTATCCTAGGGCCCGCTACGACACAGACTTGAGCCTCTCGCTTATGTGACGGGACACGAACTGGGCTTAGGCTGATTTCCTGACTATGGTTGGTTGTGGGGCACCTTGTTCAGTTTGCGCCGCATTCAAGGGGTTCGGGACACGCTTTTACTTAAGACTTCATACACATGCAAAAGATGGGTAGAAGGAATTTATATTTGGAAAGTAGAGCCGGAGCTCTATTGGTAATTACCATCTAGCCTATCAGACCGTGCCTTGGATGAGCGAGGACTTGGATGCGACACGTTCATGCAGAACTTATTTTCCGTCCGCGAATGGCCCCCGAAAGTCTTCTTTGGTTTGGAGCGGAAGTTTGTTGTCTAGAAAGCATGGTTGCCGAGCCATGCCGTAGCGTAAAGACCATTCTCGGCAACTTGCTTGTTAATATTCATTAGGCCGTGTCTATAAGGGAGTGTTAACATGCTACCGGACTTTCGTTCGTTTAAAATATAATTTACCTTGTGATGGACCAATGTCACTTTCAGTAAGTTGGGCCGGAGGCACGAGGCTTGATTTAGGCGTTGCTTCATCGGCCAATCTGGCGCAATATCTATCGATTCTAGAAAGAGTCAGTGGAAATCTATATATAGAAGATGGCGAGGAATGAGCCACAAGAATAAAACCTACAGTGCAAGTTCTCCAAGCAATGTTTCATGCCTAAATTGTTCCCGAATGTCAGGAACATTGCTCTTGGCGACATTGTTTCCCATGACCCCTGGTGCGGAGCAGTTGCTGCCGAGCCATCTCTTCTTCAAAGACAGTTCGAAACCACTTTGCTCGACGGAATTTTTCGCAAGCTCGCACATATCGACAGCACTAAATTTATATATCTGCGCGGCTACTGAGTATTCTTCGATCAGTGGTTCTTTGGTGAAAGCAAACTGCAAGGGATCATCAGTAGACAAGGAGACATTGAGTCCCCTTTTGAAGAAATTGGCGCATGGATTCTTATCGTATGTGAGAAACAGTGCGTTGTTACTGAGAGGTGACATCGCGATCCCTATCTGATCAAGGTAGAAGAGATACTGAAGCAGAGGGACTTTCCTCAATAGTATTCCATGGCTAATACTATGGCAGCAGAGAAATCCGACAGCAAGATGATCCGGATCACCCGCTTCACCACAGTGTGGCCTTAACACGAATGTGTTATAACCAAGCCGCTTGCGCCAAGTATTCAGAGACGCGATGTTGGCGAACATAAAGTAAATCCAGTAGCTGTATGGTGGATTCTGCTTCGTGTTCCACTCTCTCGGGATGGGATACTTTCGATATAGTCGTCGCTCGGCCTTACTTTCGTCATCGACACTATCGAATCCAACAACCCGCTGTAGGAAGATATGCAGTTTAGGGTGCGAAGCTGGGTCCTTGGTAACTTCGAATAGCGGCTTGAAGACATTCGTTATGACCTGCTCAAAATGTTGCATCATTCCACTTGATTTATAGACGTCGTAGAGACGAGGCACTTGGATTAGCCAGCGAACATTGGGGGAAAACAATTTGTTATCCACGACCCAAGCAGCGAGCTTGTCCCATTCTTCGATTGATCTCCCGTATATTGAGATGCGCCACTCCACCATCTGATACTTGCTTGATTCTAGATCGGAGATCACTTCTTTCGTTATTTCAGCTAAATAGCGTCCTTTGATGAAATTGTCCGTCTTCAAAAAGATTTCGCGTAGGCGAGATTCGCCCACAGGATTGTATTTTAGGTTGAATTTGTCGAACCGGTGGAATGAATCGGTGTGTGCCTAATGGAGATGTTAGCGGTGGAGCAATAACCATGACAAAGTGAGTTTGCTACGTACGTGCATGTCCAGGGTGTCAATACTGAGGTCATAAGCTGTGAGATTAATGCTTTCAAATACTTCCCTTAGTGTCAAATGTTTCCCGTCCCTGAACAATACAACCTCATCTGGGGACTTTTTCATCTTGCTCTTGATGAAACGAAGGAGATGCTTCTGATTCATGCATGCGGAGTGGTGCACATGTGTATCGACTTTCCGAACATTATAGAAATCCCTATGAGGCACTTTCTTGCTGTCGGCGATTTCTTGGTACTCATTCAGAAGTGTATACAGTTGAAATTTCCCTTCTAGGTAGGAGAGTCGTTTGAAAGCAAAGCTTTTCGCAGGTCCGTCCGTCGATATATCAGTGACTGCATCAAGGTCCATGTAGAAATCTCTTAAGGAAGGGATTTTGACCACTGGTCGTCGCGAATGCCGGGCAGAATCGCCCTCATAAACCTGATATACACTATTCTCGTCCAACTCGAAAACCCAGTCAGATTCTCCAGGAAGGGGCAGGCAGTCAGCCATATCGAAATCCTCGCCCACATCTTCACCCATCTTTCTTCTTTTGTGGTCAGCACGTGGGCGATCGTGAATCTTCCCAAGGTCCTTGTCATCATCCCAGGCCGGCTCTGGGGGTGGGGGGTAAATTTGCCAATCCGGGCCATCCTTTGGATTGTTTTCGGGCCCTTGCAACGATAGATGCATATATCTGGCCCTTCGATCAAGCAGGCTCTTGATTTTACGACAAATGACATCCAAATCTGAGGCTATCACATTGGCGCCTGGCGAAATATGCATGAATCCTTGGACTGCTCCGAGCCCATCTCCCGGATTTCCTAGACTGCTTGTTCCTGAAAAAGTGTGCTGCTCGCTGAAAGACTGAAAAACAGAAGGTGGTTCGGAAGCTCTCTGCTTTTCTGGGTCCTCATTTTCTGGGCTACCGAAAGGTGTGTCGGTAGTGTCTGTATTTGAAGCTGTCTGCCGAACAATAGGCGATGGCTGTTTTGCTATTGCGGGAGTCGTAGATTGCATGGCATCTCTCGGAATATTTGCCGTGTCAAGAAGTTCCCCTTGGGTCAGAGGAGTCGGTACACAGGTAGTAGTCGGTGCAGTTGCCTTGGAAAGTTGATCGCCGTCTCCAACGTTTCGAGTGGCGAGCTGATGGTGCTGGTAAAAAAGCTTTGCTTCAGTATGGCTCATGGACTTCTCGAAAGCATAGTCATATGTTGGCGTCTTGAGTTGTATGTCCCTTGGGAGAACATCTTCGGGTGTTTGTGGTGCGGACTCTGTAAGATCTGGATTATTTAACCCAGCATTGGCAGTAACATGGAGGGGAAAGCCAGAGCCTATCCCATGAACGTGAGACAAAGTCTCCTCGTCTGATGGACCTAGAGTCGCGTTGGCATTAGAAATGGGCCTGACAGCTTTATCTGAACTTAGAGAAGTCATTCTCGATCCTGTAGCCCACTTTGTTGTACACAGTTGTGCTGCTACAATTTTATAGAACTGGCTGTAATCAAGTTGCCCGATTAGTGAAATACTCCCCAGTTGGAATGGGCATCCAAGAATGAAAATTTACAGCCAGCCCGAAAGTGCTCACCGCACCTGCTCAGTGCCAAATTAACATAAACCAGTAATTATTATTAAGCAGACACCCGTGGGATAAGCCGACAAGTAATCAATAAAGTATATCATTGTTATAGCTTTGGCATATATAAAAAATACTACTCGGTATCAAGGCAGGTACTCGTAAACAGTTTCTTTGATACACATACTTATTGTCGTTGGTTTTGCTATATGGTGTTCATTGGTCCAAGATTACTATCTAAGTAACCCTGTGAACAGGGAGCTCTTTTATGCTATACTGATACAGAGGTTTAAACCAAAAGTTATATTGAAGTTCCAGACTGTACTTAGTATGACTTTAGAAGAAGACACAATAAAAAGCAATAAGCAGTCTTATTCCTCCGCCTTATTAATGCGCAACTTACCAATGGTGGTTAGTATCATCGTAGTGGCGGGTGAGTACGCACCGCCTCATTTAGGTTCTAGGTAGTCTAATAAAGGAGTAAGCTGTGACGTACTACACCCACTTGCTGGTGGTTACATCGTCTTCTGTACTAGCCCATGAAAACAATTAACACATATCCTCTAGGCAGAAACCCCAAACATCCGCAACACCAACATCAGCCGTAAGTCAAGCCCTGCCTCATTTGCTACTTCTATAAATAAAATGTGGAACACTCACTTGAATCCCTTCTACAAATCTGAACAATGACTTTCATCCAGCTCTGCCACTCAACCTCATCTAACAGCTTCACTCTAGCTTTCCTGTCACAATCTGTGCTCGTGCTCCAGATATTTGATCCCAGCAGATATGGCCACTCTTAACTTGTCCACCAACGGGCCTTCGATAGCAAAGAGCTACCAGGCCGTGGTCGACTCGGCTCTGCCCGGTTCGAACTCCCCTACTCACGGACAATGGGTTGTCTTCTCCGTTTCGACACCTCTTATCAATGCCTTCCAGCAAGACTCTGGCAATAAGGAAAGTGTCTTGAAGGTTCAAAATACCGGAGGTCTGTCAATTATCCCCTGGTCTTTCGAATCGAATTGAACTTCGTTAACCCTTGTTTTTAAGCTGGCGAGCTGGTGGATCTGATTGAAGAGTTCTCTGAGGGCAAAATTCAGTTTGCTTTCGTAAAGATTCTCGATCCAAACTCGGGGCTCCCTAAGAATGTGCTTATTGCCTGGTGTGGGGAAGGCGTACCTGAGCGTACTAAGGGATATTTCACCAGTCATCTCGCCGCTGTTTCTAAATTCCTGCATGTCAGTTTGCGCTATACCCGATATGCATACACCGTGCCCCATTCTGATACATAGAACCATAGGGCTATCACGTGCAAATAACCGCTCGTTCTGATCAGGACCTGACCGCGGAGGGTATAATACAGAAAGTGGGGGATGCGTCCGGAGCGAAGTATACCCCTGGGCCAGATCGGTCTACATCTACTCCAAAGCCCCCGGTATCAACTAAACCTGTCTTTCACCCCACACGGACCGGTGGCACTGTTACCAACAATCCAGCAATTGTTGCATCACGAGTGGCTGCGACAATGAGTGGGGATGATGGCTGGGGTCCCGACGCGCCCCCAGTTACAAGGACTGGTCTTCAAAAAGTCCAGTCAGCTTACAGACCCACCAAGGTGAACATTCAAGAGCTCAAAGCCGGTGGGCAGTCTGACTCTGGCTTCGCGGTTTCCCGAGACACCGAGGACCGTGCCGAAATTGTCAAAGGTGGCTACAAGCCTATCGGGAAGGTCGACATTGCTGCCATAAGAAGACAAGCACGTGAAGCAGGCAATCTGGCTGACGATCGTCCTGAGCCTGTAAAAGGGGCATATCAGCCAGTTGGGAAGGTCGATATCGCTGCTATCCGGGCTAAAGCACAGGGTGGGATCACTGATCCAGTCAACGAGCCAACCTCTGTCGAGCCAAAGCCTTTACCGGACATAAATGGGTCCTCTAAGCCGTCCAATGCATCTCCTGTTGCAAGCCAATATGAACGTCTGACAAGCTTACCAAAACCGAAAGTCGCAAAGAATATCACTTCAAATTCCACATTCGTCGGAACGAAGCCCCCCTTACCTACCCAAACATCTCAGGCTACGGCACCGTTAGTGGGCAGTGCGAGTCGTACATTTGCGGATGAAGGGGGAAAGACGCCCGCACAGCTCTGGTCAGAGCGCAAGGCTAGGGAACGTGGCTCAGCTTTTCACTCAAAGTCATCCAACTCACCCGACGCGGAAATAAATACACCAATCCACACTGATGTTGAGTCACTGCAGGGCAACTCCTCCAAGCACCCGGTACATGTTGGCGATATACCACAATCTTCCGAACTTCCTCTATGTACAGAGAAATCAGATCCTGGCTTAGACACGCAGTCTGCACAGGAAAGCTCAAATGTCGATCCTGGCCACATAAGTCACGACAAGTATGAGAGCTTGAAACATGAGAAGGAATTGGTTCCGACGACTAGCCGCGCCGTGCCTGTGCCAGAACTTCCGACAACTGTCCCGGCGACTGATCCAGAAGGATCTTATCAGCCTAGAGGCTTTGATTCGCTTCCTACGCCTCCTCAGCAGCCTCGGTCTCCTACTCCTCCTACACCTTCAACGACAGAGCGTGAACTTTCACCCATACGCGTGGCTGCTCCTGTTGGTAAGGGACTGGCGGATATTCAGAGCGAACAGCAGTCACCGCCTCCTGCACTACCTACTGAAAGCTTGCAGCAGGCGTTGCCAAAAGAAGATGACTTGGAAGATGACGCGCACGATATCGGGCGTGCAACCGCTGAAGCTACTGTAAACGAGGACGTTCAGCATACGTCTATCCAGGCGGTAGTGCTTTATGACTACGAGAAAGCAGAGGACAATGAGGTTGAACTTAAGGAAGGCGAGTTCGTCAACGACGTCGAAATGGTCGACAAGGATTGGTGGCTGGGGTCCAATGTCCAAGGTGACAGAGGTCTGTTCCCCAGCAATTATGTAGAGATTGTCACAAACCCTTCGCAGAGCCACGATGTGGCGGATAGGCAAACTCCTCTGGTCGATGAAAGAGCTCCGTCCTTGTCCAATGTTGAAGCTGTCCCATCTACTATCAACCCTGAACCAGCTGGCGAACCTATTGCAGTCGCATTGTACGACTATGAGGCTGCAGAGGACAACGAACTGAGCTTCCCTGAGGGCGCTGAGATAACACATATTGTAAGTCTGGGCACTCGTTTCTTGATCGCGCCGACCACTTTTCGCAGAATGAATCTCACCAAATTTGCGTATTCAATTTCCGGTTCGTCTATTGGGTGTTCATAGCTGACTTGAAGGTGTCTCCTCTAGGAGTTTCCGGACGATGACTGGTGGTTCGGCCACTATGATGGCAAGACGGGGCTATTTCCTGCGAACTATGTGCAACTTGGAAATTGATGAATGGCACCTCTTGCGTGTACGCACTGACTCTCATCTGGCTCCAGATTAAGATGCAGTGGCTGTCTGTATATTTGTCGCCCTCCTCTCATATGAGATTAACCAGATATAACTGAAGGAGCACTTACATATTGCAACTTTTTATTTCTGTATCTGGGTAGATTTCTTTCTTAATTCATATTCTTATTCTTGTACTCGCTCCTGTTGTAGTTTGCATGGTCTGTATACTACTGGTAGAGTACTGAATATTATATTACATATTTCAACTTCTTAACATTACATCAACAGTACATAAGGGCTATTTATCAGCTCTGTGATCTTATATTTGCGTGGTGATAAATATAACCTCTAAAGTTGTTGAAAATATTTGGTATAACTCTTTAAGTTACTTCTCTAAGGCCTTGGAAGGCATGTCCTATCAAAAATAATATTATATTTATAATATTGTATATTAAAAAATCTTCAAGATTTCATACCTATTACTTCTTTGTAGCTGGAGATAGTGTTATCATAGTTTTGTGTATAGAAGATCTATATTGTCTTTTTATTGGAGGTTTTTTCTTAAATCTATATTGTCCAAAGAATACTTCCACTTTGCCTCTGGTTCTTTAAGTCTTTTTCACCATCTTATTCTGCTGCTGTGGCATCTGCTGCTGCCATTTTACTGTTGCTGAAACCCTGTGCTGTAGGCTGGGGCCGGCGACTCATCTCGAACCCCGCACTACAAATTGTATGTGGGGGCCAAAGGGCCTCCCGCTCATTCTTGTAAAGATAAATAAGTAGTTTTGTAGTTATAGTGTACAAGCGGTGAGCAAAGGGACCATTGTCCCCCCCCCCCCTACTATACAGTCTGTAGTATTTTGATGGGATATAGGACTCTATGCAGAAAACAGTAGAACAGCCGAAGAGAGCAGACGGTAAGGTTACAAACTATATAAAACCTTATTGCCTACATATGGAAAGAATTCGTTGATAGTCTTAGACTATTCTTACTTTAAATCTAGTACAGATAAGATGTGTTATAAAAGATATAGAAGATGTCCTTGGCAACTTTTCTATAATCTTGGTATGGAGTATTATTCTTTATATGGATAGATAGTATATATTGTATTCTAGAGCTTAAATATGAATAGTATCTAGGATTGCATTGTGCAGCAAACCGTATAGAGTACAATATAGTATAGATTATAACTAGGATTTTCTACTAACACTACCAATAATTCTAGTGCTACCGGATGTAGAAATTTATGAGTGAAACACAGCTGAGGGAGCTTGAAGTAATCATATTAGAATACTTTCTATAACAAGAGTTTCCAGAGATCCTTCTTCTACTATAAGTATAAAAATTCTCTATTGACCGAAGATAATGCTATTATGTCTATTTATCAGAATGTCACTTTTGCAAATTCTCCTTATGAGGGTTTTCGAGGATTATTAAGTGTAATATAACTTACAAGTATTTCTTTGGATTTATATTTAAACAAGCAGTGAGCAGAAAAACCATTGGCCTCCACTAAACAATCTGTAGTATTTCAATAAGGTGCAGGAGTCTGTACAAGGGCGGCAGAACAGCCGAAAAAAGCAAATAGTAAGATTTTAAACTGTATAAAATCTTATTACCTATAATAATGATGATGATAATAAAGCTTTCCACTTCGCCTTTAGAGGTTTAGTACTGGTGGTATCTGCTTTACTGCCTGTATCGATAGCAAACCGCATCATAGGGTATTGCTCCTACTGCTTAGTCATAACACGTGACAGGATTATTCACATACAGAGTAAGTTATAACTTGCACTTGCCAGAATATAGCCAAATAGTTCTGAGAGAACTACACTATATACAGCTGGATCATGCATTAGCATAGCATTTTTGCACATCGGAACAGGTTCGATATCCTCGGTTCAAACAAGAATTCCTCTAACCATTCTATATTTATGTTGTTAGACCTCTTCAAATCTTTCAGCGGATTCTCCCCAAACCCAAGCATCTCGAAGAGTAGTGTTTGCTTCCATCACTGCATTGAAGCATGGCAGCCCTCAGTGAGGACTTACTTATCACCGTCAACAAGCTACAGGATCTTGTCTTCAACACCATTGGAAATGACTCCCTTGATCTACCCCAGATTGTGAGTAAACATCGCCCATGGCCTGTTCTTTGATGTGTCTTCTGGGACATACAATTAGACCATAGCAAACCTAACCATTTCCTACAGGTCGTTGTCGGTTCTCAATCTTCCGGAAAGTCATCTGTTCTTGAAAACATCGTTGGCAGAGATTTCCTGCCGAGAGGAAGCGGTATAGTGACAAGAAGACCCTTGATTCTTCAACTCATAAATATACCTAGCGAACGGCACGATAGACCTGAAGGTGACGAAGTTCACGTACCTCACACTGCTGCAAGCGTTGCGGGGCAAAATGAGTGGGCAGAGTTTCACCATCTTCCCGGCCGCAAATTCGATGACTTTGCTCTCGTGAAGCAGGAAATCGAAGCCGAGACAGCAAGGATAGCGGGGAGCAACAAGGGCATAAATAGACAGCCCATAAATCTCAAGATTTTCTCACCCCATGTCCTCAATCTCACCATGGTTGACTTGCCGGGATTGACGAAGGTGCCTATTGGAGATCAACCATCGGATATTGAAAAGCAAACACGGGCATTGATTCTGGAATACATCGCCAAGCCTAACAGCATCATTCTGGCAGTATCCCCTGCCAATGTCGACCTTGTGAACTCTGAAGCCTTAAAGCTTGCGCGACAGGTTGATCCCATGGGTCGAAGGACGATCGGTGTCTTGACCAAGCTGGACCTCATGGATCATGGCACTAATGCCATGGATATCCTCTCTGGCCGCGTCTATCCACTGAAATTGGGCTTCATCGGCGTCGTCAATCGCTCTCAACAAGATATTCAATCTGGGAAATCATTGTCTGACGCACTGCAAGCTGAGCTGGACTTTTTCAGACACCATCCTGCTTATCGCAACATGGCAAACCGATGCGGCACTCAATTCTTAGCAAAGACCTTGAACACGACTCTTATGTCCCACATCCGCGATCGGCTTCCTGATATCAAAGCACGCCTTAACACTCTCATGGGACAAACACAACAAGAGCTTGCAAGCTATGGCAACAAGCAGTTTAGCGGCAAGGAACATCGCGGCTCGTTGATATTGCAATTGATGACACGCTTTGCATCGTCGTTCATATCTTCGATCGACGGAACCTCCTCCGAAATCTCTACCAAGGAACTCTGCGGTGGCGCTAGAATATACTATATATTCAACTCTGTTTTCGGCAATTCCCTTGAAACGATAGATCCCACTCACAACCTGACTGTCTCTGATATCAGGACGGCTATCCGGAATTCAACTGGCCCTCGCCCGAGTCTATTTGTCCCCGAGCTTGCCTTTGATTTGCTTGTAAAACCTCAGATCAAGATGCTGGAAGCTCCTAGTCAGAGGTGCGTCGAACTCGTTTATGAAGAGCTTATCAAGATTTGCCATACATGTGGTTCACAGGAGCTGCTTCGTTTTCCGCGTTTGCAAGCAAAATTAATTGAAGTCGTATCCGATCTCCTTCGTGAACGTTTGGGCCCTTGCTCAGGATACGTGGAGTCCCTTATATCAATCCAACGAGCCTACATAAACACCAATCATCCCAACTTCCTTGGTGCAGCGGCAGCAATGTCATCTGTCATTCAAAACAAACAGGAGCAGGAAAGGAAAGCAGCTCTGGCAGAGGATAGAAGAAAAAGGGAAAAGCGCCGGCTCAAGGAACTTGGGGGATTGAATGGTAACAGCGCTGCTCCGTTGGAAGATGACGAAGATCCGCAATCCGAAACCAAGCCACCGAACGTCTCTAGCAGAAGCCAATCCGTGCGGGGTGCTAGAAGCATGTCTCCTCACCTCGGCAAAGCCCAAGACGGTGGCATTTCAGCTACATTGAATGGAACGCATTCGAACGCCTCGGCCACGTTCGGAGCAACGAACACTACCCGTGATTCATTCTTAAATTACTTTTTTGGCAAGGACGGCATGCACTCAGTCACCTCGCTACCGCAGGTATCAAACACAAATAGACAGATTTCAAACCCCCATGAGGCCAGTGTCAGCCATGGTTTGCGGCGGGCAGATCTGCGGTCTCCGATCATGCCGCCCGACGATTATATTACCACTGTGGAACAATCCAGTGACGTCAGTATTTCTGTGAGTCGACTATTTGGTATTTTCATCTTGCAAGAATAACAGTTAACCAAAAAAACTTAGCCAAAGGATGATTCCGATTCCTCTTTGTCTGAACGTGAGATTTTGGAGACAGAATTGATCCGCCGATTGATCTCTTCATACTTTAACATTGTCAGGGAAACGATCGCGGACCAGGTGCCCAAGGCCATCATGCATCTGCTGGTCAATCACAGCAAAGATGTTGTGCAGAATAGGCTTGTTAGCGAGCTCTATAAGGAAGATCTGTTTGGGGAACTTCTATACGAGGATGATGGAATCAAAGCGGAGAGAGAAAAGTGTGAAAAACTTCTCGATACATACAAGGAGGCAGCCAAAATTGTGGGTGAGGTCTTGTAGAACGTTTGATCCAGCAAGGTCAGCCGCAGGCTATTAAGAAGCATTTGACGACATTGTTTTTTACGGTGTTCACTACCTGAAATCGCCAAGCATAGCCGTTCTCTAGGAGAAAACAATACCGTGGCACTGTTGTATTGTCTACTAAGAATGTTTTCCACTCACAAAGTCTCTAATTAAGTCAGCCCTAACAGCATAGACTCCCTAGTGCTATCAAATCCAGTCTGCAGGTACATCAGATTGCGTAGAATTGCATCGAAGATGCGATACAGCAGATTTGAATTCTGCAAGCGGACAAAAGAGCCTAGTGATATCTAGGTAATGAAGTCATCTGACACATTAGATTTGAGTTTAATCTTTCTTCAGATGTGACTTTCTGCCACATGCCCCTTCATAGCCATATAAGGCACCACCAAGAAATACCAATAGGGCACCGACAATGACTCCTGGCGTGAGAGAATTTCCGAAAATATATATAGACAACAAGAGTGAGGCGAGTTTGCGAATGTTTAGGACGATAGTGACGGTTAGCGAAGACGTTTTTGCAGACAAAAGATGTACCCCACGAATGCACAAGTATTGAGTCAATGCATTTAACATAAGGTACATCAGGCGGGTTGGTATTGCTGCGAGAATCAATTGCAAAGGGTCAGAATCCAGTTTCAGTACTGAAAGCTGGACAAGTTTGCTGGCAATCGATGCTATACATGGTGAAGTGCAGTGCCCCTTTGTTGTTGTAGAATTCTGAGATAGAACTGCTCCATTTGACGTATGTGCAAAGAATAAAGCTCGCCATTGAGTGGCGACTTGCGGATAAGTGGGCAAAAAGAGAGGCAGTGAGAGTACATGAGAATAGAAGAGAGCCTCTTTCCAGTGGTTCCGGCCATATACCTCGTAAAGTCGATCAGCGTAGATCCCCTGGAAGGCAGACAGGACCATTGCTACAGCAAGAACTGTAAATCCTGTCATTGTTGACATCGTCGATGCGCCTTGAACATTGACTGATTGACCTTTCGCTCTGGCATCTGCCAGTGCGGCAGCAACGACGCCCAATGTAAGCATGAGCACAGAAAGCATCTGACCCCGTGTGTACCGCTTAGCATTGAATATGTAACCTATGACCATGGACGCCACAGGGCCTCCCGACCTAAGGATGATATGTAGGGGAACGGATATCTTGTAAGCGAATGCCCAGTTGTTTAAGAGGTTGACGCTGATGAAGAAAGCTGTATAGACAACCCAGGATCTCAGAGGGATGGCGCGCGGTCTAAGGTACAAGGAGCGAAACCCGGCAGACGGAGAAATGAAACCCGGAACAGTGACAACTGCAGTCAGGAGGAATTGGGCGAGCGTTATCAGGGGACCTCGAAAATTATCAGTACAGAAGCGAATCGGCAGATCAACAGTGGGCAAGCAATCATTATTTACCGGAGCTAGGTTGTTCTCTAGGAGGTTGGGAGGTCAGTACATCATTCTTCTATGCAGCCGAGTACACCAATCAACTTACTTGATAATTGCCTCGAGAGCGAAGACCTTTAGTTCAGACATCAGTAAGAGTACTTTCCTGCCTTGGAATCAACTCACATTAGCACAGCAACCACCGAAGATCAGGGAAAACGTCAACGTCAAATTCGACCATCTCAGTAGCGCTGAAGTAGCCAAGCCACTACCAGCGCTGCGCAAGTCTTCGGATTCTGCTCCTCCAAACCCTCCATACTTCCCGTTGTCGCGACTAACAATACACTTTTGAGTTTCTAGTTCCCGTGGGTTGGTTATGAGGAGGTCGACATCTGATGCTTGCTGGTTGAGGCTGGGGTGGACCGGTAGATAGTCTCTGTTCATCTGTGTTGATGGCATTCCGTCTACAGCCCATTCCTTTTTCATGAGTAGACAAAACACGGCGCAGTTGATCCCGGAGACCAAGGGAGTATTGCGTTGGAGAAAAGCGGTTGGTAAGTAAGAAATGCCCAGAGCCCTAGCCGACACGCAGCCTCTGGACTAGTAACTCAACTCTTAAAGCCCTGGCATTGTTCTGATTGGTTCAGTTGGCTATGCACATACTTTTAAATCAGTCAATTCGGTAATATAACAAACATTAACCCAAGTACTATGTAAGATTAGTTATTTAGACAGAGTGGCTCTTTCACTTAACTAGTTGAACTAACTAACTTACTTTGGTCCGGCTTACTCAGTATCAAGTTAACTCAACTAATGTAATCGGTAAGCCACCCGTTATGGTAAGCCACCCGCCACCCGCGCGCGTTAGTCTCGCGTTCTCCAATATAAAGTAATTCAACCACCAATAATTCCACTAAATATATCTTAATTATCAAATTCTTTGGTGGGATAAGAAAGCCGAATCTATCTTACTATAGAGGCTATTAAAAAGAACGAAATTCTTCTAATAGCAGAAGTAGTATATATATTTAATATTCTGTATTTAACTCTATAAGAACGCCTGTAAGAGGTTAAAGTAAAATTAAATAATTATACTAACTTTATAAAATTAACTTATTTTAAAAAAAAGATTTTAAAAAATTAGATTTTTTTATTTATAAAATACAGGCTTTATCTCTGACCGTTATATATTTAGAGTATAATAATAATTTTTTTTAAAAATATAATTTAAATTCTACAGTCTTTATAGAGAAAAAATAGATATATAACTTTATTAAATATATTTTAAAATTAAAAAATTAATTCTTTTGAAGATATTATATCTAATATATAAAATATAAAGATCTAAAGCTTTTAATCAAATAGTTTAACTATATTAAAACTATAAAAAAATATAATATTTTTAATTAATATTATAGATAACCTCTATAATTATAATAGATTATTAATAATCTATTTATATATTCTCTGTATAATAGTTATAATATTAACAACTCAGATCTTCTTCAGTATTTAACTTCTAGGATCTTACTA
>WOUI01000549.1:0-17554 GCA_012184565.1 Aspergillus floridensis | reverse complement strand
GTGGGGGGGGGGGGGGGGGGGGGGGGGGGGGGGGGGGGGGGGGGGGGGGGGAGGAAATGGGCTTAGGGCAAGGTAGGATGGGGTGTAACGCACGTAGAACGTGGCCAGGGCGCTCTTCCGGCTGGCTTCGGTGTTCTTCTTGCCCAAAGTGATCAGCTTCTCGGCCAGTCGTTGGGCCTCCTTGGCCTTGGCCCATGTGGTGGTGATCGACTCGTGCGTGAAGAGGGAGGTGACCAGGTTGCGGAGGAGAGCTTGTCGGTGCGACGACTTGCGGCTCAGGTGGCGGTATTTGGCTGCGCCTCCGGCCATTGTGCTGGTTTATGATTGGGGGTTGGGGGTATCGGGGTGGTAGTGAGTGAGTGAGTGAGTGAGTGAGTGAGTGATAGTTGTAGGTTGGGCGGTTTCTCCCCCCCAGTTGTTGGGTGTAAGAGGCTGGAGCGGAGCGGGTTCGCGGTGAATATCCGACCGAGTTGAGGGTGGTAATCGAATTGAAGAGATACGAAGGGGGTATATGGTTGTGTAGGTGGGTGAGTGAAGGGGTTGAGTCTGGGTGTTAGGCGGTTCTGGTTATCGATTCATGCGGTTTGAAGTTCTGCGAGAGAGAAGCAAAAGATTCGGCGTTTGCCCGCATCGGCCAATCGGAGTGCGGTTCGTCGGCTGGCTTCGGTCCCGCGCTGTTGGAATCGGCTGCTACTGTTTGACTTGCAATGATGCATTACTTAGGTTACTGTTGGCAACTTTCCGAAATATATCTACTTTTCCAGATATTCGAAGAACTATTGTCCTTGGTTTGAATCATATTTTTTTTTTCACATTGTCGCCGTTTGGATCCAATCCACATCCAGCATCCCGAAGACCTTGCCAGTCTGCGACCTTCTTCCGTCCTTCTCTCCCCCGCCTGCTTGAACTGTTCCGGTCAACAGCACTGCACCAGGCTTGCGAAACTTCGAACGGGTGTTCTCCAGCCAGTCACTGGCCATATCTCCCAAAATGGGCTTCTTCACAGGCTTTGTAAGTCGGACTCTACCCCCCGATAATTATTCCATGGACACTATTCCTAGACACCCCAGCCACGCCTAAATCCTACACGTCGTCCACCAAGCTAACCTCAGCTCTAGGCGAGTGGATTCGCTCTGACCACGACTGTCCTCTACCTGACCGTGCAAGTCCATCGGTACAACCGTCTCGAGCAACGCAACGCGATCCGCGACCAGACCCGCGCGTTGACCTGGCTGGCCTCGTCGACCGGCGCCTACGATCGCCGCTTGATCCCCAGCGAGACCGAGAAGCTGCAGGAGCTGCCGCCCAAACGCACCCAGCCGACGCTGTCCGAGTTACTTAAGCACCGCTGGAACACGGAGGTGGAGACCTTGGCGAACAGGGCCTACGAGGCTAGCTGGGAGGACGTGCGGGATATGGCGGTGGAAGGGTGGAGCTCGGCCATGAGGCTGGTGAAGAACGAGTAGAGGGGGTGTGGATGTGGTCTTACTTTAGAAGGGATTTGATTTTGTTATCTGTGTCATACTTGGGCTTGTATGATATCGGGAGTAGTTTGTGTCTCTGATACCCTTGATTTGTTGTTGGTACTTTGAAAAGTTTGGGAAGTTCTTCTACTGTTCATTGCGAAGTAATTATTGCTCGTCGTTTTGATGTGACAGAGAGTCTGGTGTAGATAGACTATCGGCATTAGTATAGATAGACGCGGCGAAGGCCGGATATTGCCCTCAGCGCGCAGTAGCATCTGGCTTGAACCCTCAAGCTCCAGTTCCAGCAGAGCAGTACCCATTCCAGGTCCGTATGGCTGGTGAGCTAGCATGACAGCCACCTGCAGGCGAAAAGGTCATACCAGCTGATCTCTTGCCAGAGATAATCATATGGGGGACGAAATTTAGGTGCGAGCCCACATCTGCTTGTTCAGCCCGCATCTGCTGTGGTCTCTGTCGCTGTGCTCAAGCTATCAGTATCGCTCCAGATGTCCTGACTCTCCCGCTCCACAGCACGCATAGCCTGGGCGACCTCCTCCAACTTAGCCACAACATCCAGAACGCCGTTATTCACACGATCAAAGTACCGATCGTTAGCCTCGCGTCTGTCGCGCGCAAGAAGAATATCCTTCTCCGTCTCCTCATCCAGATTCCGAGCCGCGCCCCCATCCTCCACGGGAGCCGGCTCCCCGGAGACGCCAGGGCCAGCAACGCCCCGCGCCCCCTGGCCCTGCGTGGCAGCAGCAGCAGCTCCCTTGGCCGGCGGAGCGGCCTCTTTCGCATCGATGGCCTTGTCATCGGCGGCCTCGCTGCGTGCCCACGCCTGCGCGAGCTTAAGCTGCTTGGCCCGAAGATCCTCCAACGCCTCGGAATGTTTCTCCCCGAACACATGCTCGCCCGTGGTGGCACTCAGCTCCACCTCCGAGAGCGCGCTCTGCATCTCTTGCCAGATCGCATCGGAGCCATCGATATCCCCCTTGGATTGCTTGCGAGTGAGGAAGGGGGAGCCGAAGGTGCCGCCAGAGGTCTCGAGGCCGCCGCGGGCTGACCGATTCCGATGCAGCGGCGGCGATTGACTGCCTCCGCGGCCTGGTCCAGGCCCCGGCCCTGTCCGGCCACCGGGGCTGACGCCGACGGATGCCGGGGGCGGCGGGATTGAGATGTTGGAGGCATTGTGGGAGGGGGGACCTTGGAACAGGACTGGTGGGGGAAGTCGCTGGGAGCTTATCTTCCGGAGGGTTTCCATGCGGGGATCCATCTTGGGATCCATGCGGAGAGTGTTGGAGGCCATTGTGTTTTGGGGTTTCTGTTGGATTGTGGGACTGGTGATTAGAATTAAGGCATTATACTTGGGTTCTTTGGGTAATAAGCCCAAGGTTGTAAAGTGAGAGATCAGAATAGCGACGAGACTGTAGACTGGAGTTTAACGAGGTTGTATAACTCCGTAAAGTACAGTACGGTAAGTTAGGGGTAGTTGATAAACATGCATGATGTTCCATCCGGGGTCTTATCGTTATCGATGGACTTCTTCCCAGGATGGAGTAAACCGACAGGCGGTGGAAACCGGCATAATCGGCTCGGAGAAAAGGTCTGCCGTGGGCAGTCTCGCTTAGCGGCCGTTTAGGGCGAAGGCGCACAGCAGAACATTTTCGATCTAGTCGAGCGACCGCCGGCCGTGAAAGGAAGACCCCCCCTTTGACCTTTCGACTTCTCGACATCCATCCGCCCATCCAGCCTTTCGGCATCTCCATCAGTCGGTACGTATTGACGATTTTCCTCTCATTGCTATCATTCTCTGCGTCTGGTTTTTCATGTCCCCCGGTTTTTGCGTAAGATCGAAAGTGCAACCCGCCCAAAGAGAGGGAAAGAGTCCCACCGCCGAAAGATATTTCTCGCCTTCAATATTCACCAGTACGATACTTCGACATCCATTTCGCCTCCCGTCCATTCAAGCAGGAACAGCAAGAGGATGCACGTGAAGGGAACATTGAGAAGAGGAGGGATCCGATCGAATACCCGAGCAATCAATAAAGATCGACGGCACCGATACACACACACCGCAATGCACATTTCATGATCCGCGCATATTCTAGGGGACTTGGAAAACCAGGAAATACGCGATGGCCAGTCAAGGAAAACAAAGACATCTAACGCCTTATTTTTTGCTGCTACAGTTTTCAGTCCTCCGCACATAATCCGACAAGATGGGTAAGGGACAGCCCCGTGGTTTGAACGCCGCCCGCAAGCTCGCGACCACCCGTCGCGAGAACCGTTGGGCCGACTTGCACTACAAGAAGCGCCTTCTCGGTACCGCCTACAAGTCCTCCCCCTTCGGTGGTGCTTCCCACGCCAAGGGTATCGTCCTCGAGAAGGTCGGTGTTGAGGCCAAGCAGCCCAACTCCGCTATCCGCAAGTGTGTCAAGGTCCAGCTCATCAAGAACGGCAAGAAGGTCACTGCTTTCGGTGGGTCATCCCTCTCTCCCTAATTGTGTGTTCTGTGGTGGATTCTCGGAGACGATCATCTGGATGGGTTCATAGGTTGCGCATTGAGTACGACCTCAAGGACAAGAGGTGGCGACAATGAGAATATCCATGACAGCGACTACACAGAACCACGATCTATATAAATGAATAACCGGCTGACCTTGACACCCCTCTACAGTCCCCAATGACGGTTGCTTGAACTTCATCGATGAGAACGACGAGGTCCTCCTCGCCGGTTTCGGTCGTAAGGGTAAGGCCAAGGGTGATATTCCCGGTGTCCGCTTCAAGGTCGTCAAGGTCTCCGGTGTCGGTCTCATGGCCCTCTGGAAGGAGAAGAAGGAGAAGCCCCGCTCTTAAGCAACCTACCAACAACGCAAAACAAGATGCTGGCTACTACTCCGGGGGAATCATGATATTTTTTCCCGGAGGGAGGATCTCTCTCTTGGGGGGGCCCATTCCATAGCAAGAATAAAAACTTATCGGCTTGGGAGGCGAAACACTTTTTTTCTTCTATGGTCTGGAAACTTTTCTTTTTTCCCTTTTTTTGTAATGGTTCAAAGCAAAGGAAGGGGCTGGATGAGAAAGACACCCTGCAAATACAAACCCAATATTTGCGGCTTTCACTACGATTGTTATATCCATAAAAACATGGCGCCATGATTGATTTCCTTGGGAAGGGCCCAAAATATCAAATTTTAAAAAAAAAAAACATACCTCTGTATCCTTGACGTAGTTTTTGGAAATGCTCGGTTATACTCATACTGGGTCGCTGCAGACCGCATTGGATGGGTCCCTTTGTGTAACAAACGCCTTGGGTATCGTCTCTTATATTGTCTATGATAATTCCTTACGCCTTTTATATCCATCTTGGCATGTGACCTTTTTCCGGCCATGAGAAATCCAATTGTTCATAAATCCGCTTTTCTTTTGCCATTGTAATTTTAAATCCGATTCTGCCTTTATTGGCCAGGTTTCAGACACTGATATCCTCCTTGCGGTAGTGATCCGACACAATACGGTACAGGTAAGATGGCGCATGTCCTCCCCTAAAAGAGAAGTAGTGGTCAGTACTGAGTTAAACAGTGCGGAAACCGTCGCAAGAAATGGGACGTACAAGTTCGTAATGTAGAGGTCAATCAGTTCTGCCGGAACATAGTCGTACAGCGGGTTCTGCACGTCAATCTGATCCACCAAGTCGCCATCCTCGTAGCTGATGACCTTGCTGGCGTCTCCGTACTCAATCAACGAGTCGAAGTCAAACGGATAGACCGGGCTCAACTTGTAAACACCGCTCACCACAACAACAGGGGTCTGATGCACCTTGGCGGCGCGAGCGATGACCCGAGTACCGGCTGAGGCGACCAGTCCGCCGTTGGCCAGAACGGAGTGCGTGCCTAGAATAACCTTGTTGACACGGGACATGAGCGCAAATACCGCGGAGTCAGGGATGAGGATGACGGTGATGCCCAGAGCAATCAAAGGCTTCTGGAAGGATTCAGTGCTCAGAAGTTCGTCGTCGTGGGGGTTGGCCCCGCTGACGGTTGCGTGCGTCGCCTCGTGGTTGTTGGGAAAGGCTTCGGCATGGATGACCGTGAACTTCCGCTTGGCAGCGGCTTTCAGCAGGAATTTCTGGACCGTGGTCGATGAGGTGTGAGTGAGAATAATTTCGTTGGAGTGAATGTGGTCCAGAGCATAGGCCGCGATCTGGTCGTCGACCTGCGTCAGTTCGTCGATAATCTCGCTGATACCGTCCAGAACTTCAGCCCGGATGTCTTTGCTGGGCGCGTGGCCTAATAGCCGACCGGAGGGCGACGCGGACACGGGGGTTCCGGGCAGGGAGTTCTCGGTATCGGGGTGCGAAAGCAGACTAAACATAGAGATTGGGGCGGCGGTCAGGGCAGGCAAGGGTTGTCTCGACGCGCCACGGTCGGAGCCGTCATGGCGAGCGGAAAGGACATCGGTGGGATCTATGGTAGTCGTTCGTCATTAGTCCCGGCTTCATCTTGAGCCAGAAATGCTACAAGGTAGATGTCATACCGTCGAGACCACGAGGGGTTTGGGGTTGGCTTTCAGAGCCAGCTTCGCTAAGGTTGAAGTCGCCCTCACGGTCGTCTTCAGCCTCGTCACGAATCAATCCGAGCACGCGCCTGACGATGTTGCCGACCACCATCTCCCGGGGCTGAGCTGCCATGAGCCGTCTCCCAACATTCTGCACTCTCTCAATTAACTTGTTGGCGTCGTTTGTTCTAGAGGCCGATATAACACCGCGCAGCAGGTATGCAGTCGCAGTAGCACACGATCTGGAATGGCGGATTTGTCTGCGCTTGAGGAGCCTGAGGGTATGTCAGTACAGCTTCGATATTGATTGCAGCCAGCCGTCGCATGTTGAAGGAGACGCACGAGATCAGATTGTCAATGGATGTGTCAATGGGGTTGGTCCTCAATGTCTTAAGGAAGGACGCCAGGCCGGGCGTCAAGGGCCCCGAAGTAGCAGGCATTTTGTTTTTGACGTTCGGAAATTAGACTACCAAGGGCTCTAATCCGGCGATTCAGCGTCTAATTAAGACGGAAAGTCACCAAGCTTCAATGGTGTGTTGGAGCTATATGCAGCATTAGTGAGGCAGAACGGTGGAGTCATCGGGTTGGTCGCACAAGTCGCATACCAGGGAAACTCGTTGGGAAGTAAGTGTTAGCGCGCTCGCAACAACTGTCAAGCTCGCAAACTGGTCGCCTCAAAACAGCTTCACGAAGAAAGCTTCTGGAGAATGAGTTCGAGGTAGGTGAAGAGGGGAATGTGCAGCCGAGCAGGGAGAGCAGGAGGAGGGGAGGGGAGAGTAGAAGGAAGTGAAAGGCGGAAGAAGAGCCAAAGTGGGATGTGACGGAGGGAGATTTTGCCCGCTCGGCCCAACGAATCGTCGCAGTAGCAGCCGCAGTAGCAGCCCATACATACAACCAAATAATACATACGGTAACTATGGATTGGTTGTCTTCCCTCCTCCTCCTCCTCCTCCTTCTCCTCCACCTCTTCTCTCTCTCTCCTCCTTCTCGGCGTCTTCCTCAACTCTCCTCACTTTCTCTTTCCCTTACCCCCTCCCTTTGCCGCTTAATTTCCACACCCTCGTCCTCGACTGTCTGTATATAGTCGTCTTTGAACGTCACGAGGGTTCTTCCTATCCTCCTTCTCCCTCCCTCCATCCCGCTTATCCGCCCATCGGTTAGGCCAAGGACTACGGCGACGGCTATCACCCACCAATTTCGCCCAGCCCAAAACCAGTTGGGGTCAACCGTCAACAGTTATCAGCACGGGTTGTCGACTGGCGCATTGAGGTCGGTGCAGCTCGATGTCTTTCCTCCTTCGTGCATCGCATTTCTACCTCCAGTTGCTTCGTGACTTGACCAGGTGCTGACCGGCGCCTCCGCTCAACATAACTAGACACCTGCGCCAGCCCGGACACCCGTGGGTCACGTCGGAAGATGAACTCGCTGAACATCTTGTCGTCCCGAGTGATTGGCCAGCCTACCAGTTCCAGTAGAAGTCGTCAACGATCTCGATCGCAAGGAGAGATTTCCCGGACAATTGAACCAGGCGACCTCGCCAAGTTTCGGTCCTATAGTGAGAGCAACTTCCATGCTTCGGATCACCATGAGAAAAACCACGATGAGACGCCCGGCGCGCCAGATGACCTCGAAAACCATGAGTACACGCTTGACGAGAAATCACACTTATTACGAAGTCTATCCAAGGATCG
Organism: Aspergillus floridensis; assembly: GCA_012184565.1. Lineage (NCBI taxonomy): Eukaryota > Fungi > Ascomycota > Eurotiomycetes > Eurotiales > Aspergillaceae > Aspergillus > Aspergillus floridensis. Next base: position 9,837 of record WOUI01000549.1, on the reverse strand, counting down.
CTCGCCGGGCACAACCAGCACCATAGGACTGTTCGTGCACCGGTTCTTCGATGCGATTGCCGAGACCATCAAGTTCATTCTGTCAACCTTGGCCGCGCCTGGATTCTTTGTCGTCCACTGCTTTCGCGATGATGATGGGCATTACTCTCCGCTGGCTCCATTCCGCAAAATCAACCGCCTGATTCCGCGTCGTTCCAAACGATCAGGTCCTGACGCGCCGGGCAAAGGAGGGACTCCAGCACATAGCAAACAACGAACATCACGACGACCCAAAGCTCATAGATCACGCGAATCAATTGCCTCGAGTACATCGGAGTCGGAGGGGGATCGGCGAAGCGCAAAGGGACTCAGCAGCAGTCATCCTCGGTCCGTCAAGTCCAAGTCCTCCAACTCAGAGCATGCACCGGACGACAACACCCCTCGGCGATCTATTCGAATCAAGCTTCATAATGAAGAGGCGTTCAAGCGGAACCGGCAGCGTCGTGCACAAAGCACGGATCTGGGACAGGCGTCACAGAATGGATCCCAGGGCGCTCTCAATCTTGATAGCTTGAAGTCCCCGACCTCCCCGTCGGTCCATCGAGTCACTCGATATCCGCATTCGCCCGTTCCTCCTCGACCTCTGATTCCCCAGCGCATACCTTCCTACACGGCCAACCTACGCAACACGAAAAGCCCGCAAAAGACTCTGGTCCTCGATCTCGACGAAACTCTTATCCACTCCCTGGCCAAGGGTGGCCGCATGTCCAGCGGCCACATGGTTGAAGTCAAGTTGTCCACGCCCATGACGACCGCTCTGACTCCAGGCGGGCCTCCGACTACGCTTGGTCCGCAACATCCCATCTTGTACTATGTCCACAAACGGCCTCACTGTGACGAGTTCCTGCGCAAGGTGTGTAAATGGTACAAACTGGTGGTTTTTACTGCGAGTGTGCAAGAGTACGCGGATCCGGTCATCGACTGGCTGGAACAGGAGCGGAAATACTTCCACGCGCGATATTACCGGCAGCATTGTACCTTTCGCAACGGCGCGTACATTAAAGATCTCAGCTCTGTTGAGCCAGACCTGAGTAAAGTGATGATCCTGGACAATAGTCCTATGAGTTATATTTTTCACGAAGGTACGTATGGGTTTGTGGATTTCAGGTGCAGCTCGCCCCCCACTGACCTTCGATCGCAGATAACGCAATCCCCATTGAGGGCTGGATTAATGATCCGACGGACAACGGGTTGCTCCACCTCGTACCCATGTTAGAAGCTCTACAGTATGTAACCGACGTGCGGGCTTTCCTAGCCTTGCGTAGAGGGGAAACAGAAGCATAGCTTTGACAAGGAGAAGAAGGATGGACCCGTGGCATTGACGGAGTGACTTATGGCCTTTAATATAATAATAAACCCCCCCTCCTTTGCACAGAAAACACGAAAACAAGAAAAAAGGAAACCCTGACCGGAATGTTGTCCAAGCTTGATGTTATTACGGAAATCTTACAATGCATCCCATGGTTATCAGATTCCCATGTCTCTGCTCTTGTAAAGTCGAGAGAGGCATGGGGGGAATTGATAGGATGGGCTATCGTCTCTCGAGCTTCACTTCCTGACTGTCGCTTGTAGTCTAAGATCTTTTTCAGCATGCCCATCCATGCAACCCCTTTCACAATACTCCTGGCAACCACTGTATATTTCTTTCCTGTATCCCTTCCTCGTCCCTTGCCACACACACTAATCTCTCTGCACCGCAAAAGATATAACCTCCCTTTACCCATAGCTCTTGTTCTCCCGTACCCATCATCACTTCCTATCCCCGAAGGTTCCTTATCTTATTTAAGACGTTCCCCATTCAAGACAGCGGAGTTCGACGCTGTGTGAACCACGGTCAACCGCCTAGGCATTCGTAGAACTAAAAATCACACGAGAAAGGATGTCACAGCAGAAGTCGCCCGATAGTGTGAGGCAGAACTTGTAAGATATCGAGGCGCTGGAATATATAGTCCTCTCAGTTTGCGATTGAGGCCTGTTCCACTGAGCAAAGAGTTGGTGCTCTTGGAGTGAGCCAAAAATTAGCGTACATGTCGTTATTTAAGGCCGCCATTCATCCCCCACCTGTGTTGTACTTGAATATTCTACAAGAGATGATAGGTGCTGATAATTGAGTTGCGCCTGGTCGTTGAGGGCGGGAAATGATAGCCTGATTCGGTAGGTCATCCCTATCGCCGCGCCGCCCTTATCGGGCACCACTTGTCCGAGATCGGGGCGCGCCAATCTACAGTACAACTAACCGGTGGGGTTGAGTGCTGAGACTAAGTACTAGAGGAAGAACTCCAGTGGGATTTTGGCTAGAAGAAGGCATGATGAATGAAAATTGTTTTGCGATTTTTTGTTCGTATTTTTGCTACGTTCAATATATGACAGTCTCATAGATATTTACAGTCCCTTGGCCTGCTTAGCCTCGGTCAGAGCCTCCTTCAAGGCGGCAATGGCCTTGTCAATGTCCGACCGGGCGGGGTCGGTGACACTGACGCCCATGTGGCCGAAGCGGATGTACTTGGTGGCAACCTCCTTGTGCAGACCCGCTGCGAAGATCACCCCGCGCTTCAGCAAACCGGGCAGCACGTCCGGGGGAGCGAGGCCCTCGGGCAGCCAGATGGCGGTCATGGCGTGGGCCTGGTTCTCCGGGGTGGCGGCCACCTGCTTCAGGCCGAGCTCGGCGACGGCGGCCTTGACGCGGTTCGAGGCGTGACGGTGAATGGCGTAGCGCTCGGTGATGGGACGAGCGGTGATCTGAGACAGCGTGGTGTGCAGGGCGTGGACGAGCTGGGTGGGGGGAGTGGCAAAGTAAGAGGGCTTGAAGTTTTCGTAGTTCTGCATGATGGGCAACCAATTGCCGATGGAGGCGTAGTAGGAGGCGGGGGGCGTCTTGCGGGCCTTGAAGGTGTCAAGAGCCCGGCCGGACAGCATCAGAATGCTCAGACCGGGAGGGCAGCCGATGGCCTTCTGGCTGGCCGTCAGCACAACGTCCAGATCCCACTCGTCGAAAGCAATCTCCTCGCAGCCAACACTGCACACACCGTCGACGACGACCAGCGTCTCAGGGCTGACGCGCCGCACGATCTCGGCCACGCGCTTGATGTCGCTCAGCACGCCAGTCGAGGTGTCGACGTGGGTAATGGTGATGATCTTGTAGGGCTTCGCCTTGAGGGCTTGCTCAATCTCCTCGAACGAGGGCCGCTCGCCGATGGGGGCTTTGAGCTGGGTGGCATGAGCCCCGTAGGTCTCAATGCAGTTGGCGAACGAATCGGCAAAGTAACCGGTGTGCAGGACCAGAGCATTCTCGCCCTTCTCGATCAGGTTGGAAGCTGCAACATCCCAGCCCAGAGTACCGCTGCCGGAGATGACGAAGGGTTGAGCGGCGGGGTTGGACGATTGGAAGAGCTTGCGCACGAGAGACAAGGTCTCACCGAAGGTCTTGACGAATCCGGGGGCAACGTGACTCTCACTGGAGTGAACGTATAGCGGTTAGTGAGGGGAAGAGAGAAGGTATGATGCAATGGCGGAGAGTGATGATGAGCGGTCGTGGGAAGGAGGGGCAGTTGGACTTACGCATAGTGAGACATGGACTGGAGGACAGCATCATCGAATTCGATGGGCCCTGGAATGAGCAGGGTGTTGTGGGGGGCTTGGGAAGACATTTTGGGCGGGATGGAGGAGGAGGAGGATGGAGTGGTCGGAGAGGGAGGGATGGAAGAAGGAACGGAGCGATCGATGGGTTTATATTCGAGGTCGTCTGGAGCGAGGGAGTTCCTCTCGGTCGAGAACGGGGTATTAAGCTCAGGCAGCGGGAGTCGCTGATCCAGGTGTCTGGAGATCAGGCTCAAGCGCTGCTGCGTCCGTTTGGCCGCCAGTTTTCCGAAAGGTCGGCTCTCTACGGGAGAGCCCGCGGGGAGGGGGATTTGCTGGTTTGCTGGTGAGATGGAGGGGGGAGACCCAGGCGTTGACTGGGCTTGTCGGGGAGGAGGAAGAGGGGAAAGGGTCGGGGATCGCCGGGTTCACTTTCCGGATGGATTGATTTGCTTGGGTGAAGAAGTATTGATGGTATATAGTATGGTGTATAGTACTTACTGTACTGACGTATGAGTAGAAGTGGATGTGAGGATGAGGAGACACAATTGTAAGACGATAACTACATACGGGGAGAAAAAGTCCCAGGTGTGTTGATCAATCGAGGAGATTTTTTCAGCTCCCAATGGTTGGTTTGGTTCCTTTCCCCCTTTGGCGCATTATTTCCCCCATTTCCCTTGCCTTCTATCGGCCGTAAAGCGACGGATGCCTCCAACGGGCGGGCCCTGCCGTGGATCAGTAGGGGAAGGAATCTAAAGACAAATTGCATTGACTCATGGAACTAGTGTCTAAGCAAGAATGAGGATAGTATATCCGAACAACCATTAATTATTGGCTTGCAGGGCTTATGCGAGCCCGCCTACTTGCTCCGTATACTTGCGCAACTGAGGATGAATGACGATGTCAACTGCCGTTCTTACTCGTGGTGGCAGAAACGGGAATAGGCCCAGTACTGTCCTGCAGGTGTAGTATAATAGAGCAAGACGTTTCTCGCTCACTCGTAGTCCTCCCTCGACTCTTCCCACATTTTCCCAGCCCCTTTTCTTATGTCTCCCAGCAGTCCAGTAGATGCAGACCAGTACGCAGGAACGCCGGCCTTCATAGATGTAAGCAGCACGGACTAGTCCGAACTGGTCCTGCTTCTAGGGCATAGGGCTGTCAGGCGCGTGGCATCGGCGTTGGAATAGCCTAAGCTTTCCCCGCGCCGCTCCAGCGATAGGGGGCGCCAGCCTAGATAGTCACTCCCTCTTACGTTAGGTAGCCCAATTGATATCTCCATCAGACAACTGTGCACTCCATACATCTGCACCCGTCACTTTGTTACTGAAAATAATCTATAGACTCATAGCTCAATCTCAAATTGGGCCTTGAGTGACCGCACCGTTCAGAATGACTTCGCGCCTGGTCCTGGTCATCGGCGACCTGTTCATCCCTGACAGAGCTCCCGTATGTTGTTGATCATCCCCCGCAACAACAAACAGTTGACTGATTTTCAAACCCATTCTTATGTAGGACCTCCCCGCAAAGGTGCGACTTTCTGCTCGGCCATGACCCGTGGCCCTCTTGACAATTGCCACTTACCCTCTATTGACATAATCGCAACACAGTTCAAGAAACTATTGACGCCGGGCAAGATCGGCCAGATTCTCTGTCTCGGCAACTTGACCGATCGCAACACATTCGAATTCCTCCGGCAGGTGGCGCCTGACCTACAACTGGTTAAAGGAGATTTCGACGTCGATTCCCCCAATCTCCCTCTCTCGAAAGTCGTGACCCACGGCAGCCTGCGCATCGGATTTACGCATGGCCATACGATCATCCCCCCAGGAGATGCGGATGCTCTCTTGATCGCCGCTCGTCAGATGGACGTGGATATTCTGCTGTGGGGCGGTACCCATCGATTCGAAGCTTTCGAGCTGGAAGGCCGATTCTTCATCAACCCCGGCAGTGCCACGGGTGCGATGAGCACAGGATACTGGGCCGAGGGAGATGAGCCCACTCCCAGCTTCTGCTTGATGGATGTGAGTTGCAGAGGTGCCACAGACGGCTGAGACGACCTGATGCTAACTATCGCTGTAGATCCAAGGTGATGTTCTCGTGCTTTATGTTTACCAGTTGAAGACGGATGCCAACGGGGCTGAGACGGTTGCGGTGGAGAAAGTATCCTACCGCAAGAACAACATCGCATCTTCATGAGTTGACGCTCCTTTTTATTTTTCTTGTACATAACCATATATCTGATACGATAATGACTTCCTCCTTGTTGGTCGCTCCTTTCCTGCTCCGACGGCCCCAAAGCTCGAGTGCCTATACACGAATTGTTTCGCAACCAGGCTGCTGAGCGCATTCTAACCAGAGATCAGGATCGAGTACTAGCTAGATATGGTTCAACTGCGGCTTGCTTGGGGATCGTAGTGTCACATCATTTGGCCTCAATGTGGTTGAGTCTGGTTTAATCTCCCAATGTCAATTCCTCTAGAGTTGCAGAAATGATGGCTGAAAGACTGCTAGCTTCGTTCTTGCAAGTACTTAGTCTCGCTGTAGTGTATCACTGTGATCGGGTATTTCTAAACGCTAGAGATACAGGATTTAGAAGAAGTGGCTGGTGTGAGGAAATTCTCTCAGCATACTCTTCAATTCTGTTGGTCCTATTAATGCACTCGATATTGATGCCTGTACCTACTAGGTAGTAGTAGTCAACGATCAGCAATAGGGTGAGGATCGAAAGCATTTCGCGTGCCGCAGTTCAATCCTCGACTATTGACGACCGAGTCGGCGGCGGATGTTCCCAGTTGACAAAGAGCTAAGCCGGAAAGAGCAGGCAGTAAGTTCGGGGACAATCAAACGCAAGCATCACGTTCACTTTCCTTCACTTCCAGTCTTCCATTAAATCAGCTTTTGCCTTGGTCCTTCTCCCCACCGACCGCTACACACCCAATCCTGGGAGTTGCATATCGCTCCTATCTTATCGGATCTTGTATTTTTCCAGCAATTTCCTACCCGCAGCTCACTTAACCAGCCCCAACCAGGCGGGAAAGCTATCGGTGCCCGCTCGAGCTTTCACTTTGCGACCCAGTGGTTTAAACGGACACGAACGGACAATCGAAATCCACACCCCCCTATTCAACATGGCGACAGAAGAACACCAGATTGAAGATGAGCACCTGGAGCAGCCTGAGGAAGCAGGTGACGATGAGGTAAAAACCGTCCTGTTTGGCTTGAAGCTGCTTGCCGGGATTCTGAGCGCTGCCCTCTTTTGATTCACACATTCGCAACTATGAGATTCGTTCTAACCCGAGTATTCTTGTCCATAACAGGAGGAAATTGCGGCGATGAAGAAGCGGGTAGCCGAGATGGAATCTGAAGCGGCCAAGCTGCGCGAGATGCAAGCCACGCTCGATCAGCAGTCGGAGAGCCTACGTGAGGACAAAGAAGAGATTGATGCCCGGAGTATCTTCGTTGGCAATGTGGATTATGGTGCTTCCCCCGAGGAAATCCAGGCACACTTTCAGAGCTGTGGCTCGATAAACCGGGTCACCATCCTGTTGGATAAGTTCACCGGGCAGCCCAAGGGGTATGCTGCAGCGCATTGAATTCGGTCGTGTTACAAGATTGGCTGACTTCTGACGACTACAGATATGCCTACGTTGAATTTGCAGAGCCCAGCCTGGTAGCTCAGGCCCTTGTACTGAACGAGAGTGTCTTCCGCGGCCGGAATCTGAAGGTGCTTCCTCTTGCAATCAAACTCCCCCCTCCCATCATCGATACTGACTGAATACTTTGATGCTGTAGGTCGTTCCCAAGCGTACCAACTTGCCGGGTATGACCCGAGGACGCGGACGGGGTGGCTTCCGTGGCGGTCGGGGCTACCGCGGAGGTTTCGCGCCTCGCGGCGGTTATCGCGGCGGTTATCGTGGCCGGGGTCGGGGCTATGCGCCTTACTAGAGAAACGTCAAGCCCCAGTTCAGTGTATACGGGGTGGTATTCGTCTGCGCAAGGAACAGAGGTCATCGCACAAAGCCCCAGTGCTCCCAAGACGTCCGGGTTGACCATGATGGTCGTGGTCGCTCTGATGCACGTGTGCGCGTCTCTCTGAATAAAGGGAGAAACTTCTTTATTTTCTAATCGTCTTTGGAGTCAACCTGCTGAAATGGACTTTTGTATGATAACCTTTCTGGCAATCTCGGACTGGGTCAGATGGGCGGAACACCTGTGATATCATCTAGCTACAGAGAATTGCTTTACGAGCAGGAATTGCCTGCTAAACCCCTCCTCAAAAGGACCAGGACGGTCATGAAACCACGCTTCTCAAAGAAAAGAATACCGCAATAGGTATCTGCACCTGAAAACCAGTCTTCTTGACAGCTTCTTCATCGAAAAAATCCAAGATTGTCACCGGGTCCCGATCTGTTATGGTCTCGGTCCGTAGAACTGACTAATGAACAGGGAGATGAGGGATGGCGTCACAGCGGTTTAGCCACGAGCTAATTACGATATCATGTTTGCGCATGATAACCCTGTACTTGTGGCCTTATGGTAATCCGGGTAAGGACCGGCACGGACGGTACTTCAGCCAGTCTAGACGGCGATGCTGACGAGTTTGTCTAAGGAAGCGGAGCAGAGCAACCAGAATTGCGACGTTCATTGGGTCCCCACCATCGAAGAAGAGTCGTAATGAGGGAGAAGATCTGGCACGGTTAGGGGGGAATATGTGTTCAAAAACTTATTCCAGGTGTTTTCCTTCTTCTCCTTCTTCTTCTTCTCCTTCTTCTTCTCTTCGGTCAATAGAGCCCGGAAGATGTAAGACCGGAGAAAAACAATATGAGTGGATTGAAAATAATCTTGTTGCCTTGTTAAGCAGGCCATCACTGTCCTTTTGAGGCCGGGTGATTGGCTGGAAAACCAAGTATTGTTCTATTTATTCCATCACCTAGGTTCGTTCCAGTGCAACCTCCCCATGATGCGACTGAAATCTAATCTGTCCTCCTCCCCTGGTTTATGGTTGGGAAATAATGCAACGAATAGTGAAAGGGTACCAAGGGCAAGGTAGCAGGTATTATTATCTTAGTAGGCGCTGATTACTTCATTACTTCCCATGTTTTCCCGCGAGGAAAACTCAGTTGATGATTTTTTTTTTTTTTTTTTTTTTGGATATTTGCAGCCCTATGGGATGTGGTTCCGACTTTGATGGGAATGAAACATGAGAATAGTGCTCGATTTATCGGGCATTGATTTAGAATGGGTAAAATATTAATCTTAAGAGTGAGTGTGGTGAGGTCGGTGTCAAGAAGGTGTAAGGTAGGTGTAGTGAAATCCGTAGCTTAATCCGCCATTGATGGCTGACTTACTCCTCTCTCTCTCTCTCACACACACTCTTACTACTGTACTCCGTCTCTCCTCCCTCTTCCTCCTTCCACCACCACTACCACCACTACTGCACTTCCCCTCCTTTCCCTTTGCCACGACCACGACCACAACCACAACCATAACCACGACCACCAACCACACCACTACCACTCTCTGTTCCACGAATCCTCTGGGGAGGTAGGATTCTTACGGAAGAGCTTACTACTGTCTTACTTCAGGCTGTCACTGCCTTTTCCTTCTTTTATGGGCATTCTTACTACTACCTAGCCTACCTACTATTACTCTTCCGAGTCCTCCTCCAGTTGCTCCTCCCGGTTGAACCCCTCGCTCGGTCGTGATTGGTTCCGAAGGCGCAACGTCAGGACTGCCCTGCTCAGCCCCATAGAAGTCCGCGCGCCTCCATCGTCAAGCCTTAGTGCTCGCGCTCACTCTTTCTCTCTTTTCCCTCTCCTTGAAATCGCCTCTTATCGCCGCCTATCCACCACTTTTCCCTCGTCCAATCTATTCGCCTTTGAATCGCTTCCGGATCTTCCCCTCTCTTCCCATTGAGTTGACCAGTTCCAACGCCCTTTCAACCACCCCCGCCCACCGACTTTTCCTTCCTACTATCACGATCACCACCGTTACTCGACTGCTGTTGTTGGGGTCCGTGCCTGTCGACAGCGGTGGATGCGCACACCGCGAATCACCCTTTGAGGCTTGCCCGGATCGGCTTTTTTTGCACCCAAAGGCACTTCATCGCCTGCACTGATCGGTTCAGTTCAGGATGGGTTCCAACCTGCCTGCGTATGTGCAAGCGTCCCTCCCCTCTTTCCCCCTCGTCCCAACCCCTCATACCCCCCCCTCCCCCCCCCT
>WOUI01000548.1:0-17609 GCA_012184565.1 Aspergillus floridensis | reverse complement strand
TTTTTTATTTTTAGTATTTTTTTATATATTAATAATTAATATTATTACTGTTCTACTTAATAGTAGAGACTAAGATAATTATAATATAATACTTACAGTAATATATAAATATATAAAAAAAATTACTATAATTCTTAATTATTATAACTAAAATATTATATAATAGATTAGACTTTTTTTTAAGAGACTTGTACTCAGAGACTAGAATATTCTAAAAATTTTAATTAATAATAAAAATTCTAAGTTCCTATCTAAATTATAGACAGTATTTTTTATATTATTAAATATAAAGTAATATTTTATTATAGCAAGTTATATCCAGACTAATAGTTAGAATAAAAAAATAAACTAAATAATCAAAATTTTTTTCTATTATATAATAGTATCATTTACAGATACTGTAGACTAGCTGAAATTATTACTATAAATATAAATAACTTTAAATTTATATAAAAATACCTCGACTAGTTTTTTTTTTTATATTCTAATATATAGTATAGAATTACTAACTATTCTAAATCTTAGTATAACTATTTAAGTATAATAAAATTACTTTTAAAATTTTTTTATAAAAATAATAGCTTTTAAAATATTATAAATTATTCAGATAGATATAAAGTATTAATATAATATCTAGTACTATAATATAATCTTTTAAAAAAATAATTTTATTAAATTATATCTCTACTAAGATTATAAAACTACTATAATTTTAAAAAAAAAACTCGATAACACGTTTGCGGAATTTTTTAAAATTTTTAAAAAAAAATTATTATTAATATATCGCTTGAAGCTATTATCCGGATTATATATATATTTAATAATTAATATTATTTATCTAAAACTGTATTTAAAAAGATTAAAAAAGATTAAAATATTTTAAAAGAATCTTTTTAACTGTATATTCTCTAAGTCTAAATCTATTATAGATAATTTATATAAAATTAAGACTCTCTTCAGTTATTACTTTAAGAATATCTAATTCGAATATTTTATTAAATAATTTGGATATAGTAATAAGTATAATATTTAGTATAAAAAAACTGACTTATTTAATATATAAGAATTTATTAGTAAGTACAACCGCTGCTATTTCTAACTAAAAGATCTGAATTTTAAAAGATTAATATAAATATATAACTACAGTTATCTACAGTAATAATAAATATTATTTTTATTTTATTTTTATTAAAAATATTTACTTAGCTACTATTCTACTAAATATCTTATCTATATAATTTATTTATACTAATTTTATATTTATACCGAATTCTTTTATATACTATACTTCTATAATTTATTTTTTTTATTTTTATTTTCTAATGCCTCTCAAATAATATATATATAAATATTAAAATTTTACTAAATATATATTTGATTCTTACACGCGAGAAGTATATTAAATAATAAAATTAAAGATAAAGTCTTTTAGATATACTGTTAAAAAAATTAATAAAAAATTTAATAAATATAGATTACTCTGTTTCTGCTTAGAAATAGAGACTAATTTAGATTCAGATTTTGTTTTAATATATAAATTATATTTAAATAAATTATTTTTATTTTTATTTTTAATATCTAACTATTCTAACTTATTATTTAAATATTCTGAAATCTTTTTAATAACCATACTGTCCTGTATTAAAATAAGAAGAAGAATAATTAATAGTAATAATAATAAAAATATAAAGTAATCCAAAAACTTTAAATTAAAAACAGAGAATTTTTTCCTGTTGGGAATTCCTCCGGAGAATAAATTAAATAAGAATATTTTTAATAAAACCGATATTTTACTAATATAATAGCTTAATCCGGTATTTAAACTAAATAATCTTTCTAATTTTTAATCTATATTATCTAAAATATTAATTTTTATTTCTCTGATCCTACCGAAGTTTAAAGTCAGCTGGTATATAGATATTAAATATTTTATAATAAATATTATATACTATAATAGTTCAATCGATTATATTTATATAATAGATTAAGTTAGTATTAAGTTTTATAAAATTATCAACAAGCTTAATATTAATTAAACTATAAAATATATCTATATAAATATTTCAGAGTTTAATATAGAGTATAAAATTAAGAAATATATACTTTAATTTATAATATAATATTATAATAATATTAAAAATATCTTCGAAACTTTCGGTTAATATATATATAATTAATACTTAGAATATTTAGATTAGAAAGATAACTTACTTACCAAAATAAATATTCTTATTTAAATTAAAAAAGATAAACTGTCTACTATTATTAATAAGTATAAAAATTATAATTACTCAGAATAGACGGCAGGTTTGTTTTTATTTAAAATAATATATAATTATAGAAATTTAGAAAATATTAGAAAATTAAATAAATAGTATATTTACTTTAATTTTTACTACTGAAAGGCCAGAATCGAAAAACTTGACTAAAGTTTTAAAAATCTATTAAAAAAAATTAACTAGAAGAATAAATATCTTATAAAAAAAATAAAATATAAAAAAATTAAGAAATATACTGCAGAAGAAACTAGAAAAATTTAATTTAAAAAAAAAATATAAGCTATAAAAAAAACTACTGAAGCTAACAAAGCTGTATTTAATATAATATCTAACTCTGATTTTTCTAAATCTAAATTTTAATTTAATATTAATTATAGGACTATACTATATTTTAATAATATTGATATTATTAATAATCTTATTTTATATATATAAATATACAATAGATATCTAGTCTAGAAACTAAAAATTCTAAAGATAATCTAGATAATTTTTTAATAAATCTTTTAGTTTTCTAAATCTTTATATTAATTATCTAAGAAATCTACAGCAGCTAAAAATCTAATATTTAATAAAATTATAAAATCTAATAATATTTAGAAAGCAGTCTGGAAGCTCCCTACTACAGTATTTAAATAAATAATATTTAAATTCTTAGATAATTTAAAAGCTATTAATTAGATATTTTTTAATTATAGCTATTAATTTCTGACAGATCTTAATATTTAGTATTTTATATATAATAATATTTTTAACTGTATTAATAAATCTTTTAGTAATTAGTTTTTTTTTAATAATATAAGAACTCGACTTGCTAAAGTATTAAACTAAATATTCTAAATCTAACTATACTAGTTTTTTTTTATATATATATTTTTTATACTCAGCTATTCTGCTTTTTTCTTATAAATATATTTTATATAATAATAATCGACTATATTACTTTTTCTTATATATATAATATATTTTTATTTTTATCTTTTATTCTAATATATAATACTATAGTCTTACTAGCCGGAGAAAGTATTAGTAGTCCGGTTCTGCTATAACAAGCTGTCTATAATAGGTTCTGCTACTGTCCGGCTAGGCCGGACTATTAAGTATATATATATCTATATAGTTAGGAATAATCAACCATCTATGAATTACCATAATTTCCGCCTTGGGCGACCTTCAACAGTCAACATTTAAATATTTTAATAAGATTAGTACTATTTAAATTAAATTAAATATATATCTTCTTTTATACAAGAATCTGAGTAATTTAATTCTATATTATAGTTTTTTTAATATAATAGAAATTAAAATAAAAAGTTAAAAAAATAAACTACTAGTCTTTTAGATTGCAAAGCAGAAATTAAATCTATATACTGTTATTAAATTTATTATTTTTAATAAGGCTATACTGAAACTTATTTAATACTTTAGATATTTTTATAATATATTTATTAATATTTTAATAATTATTGTATCGGAGAGATATAACAGTCTAAAGATTTTTAAAAAACTAAATATTTAAAATAATATTATAATATTTTTTAAGTTTATTCCAGACGGTACTAGCTGATTTTAGATTAATTACTTTATAATAAATTTTTAGTAATAATATAGTATATATAGTACTGTAAGCTTTTTTATTATTTTAATATTATTCTAACTATTTAGCTTAATATTTTTTAAATTTTTTAATATATATCTGCTCAGCAATTTAAACAGCTATACTTTTAATAATATTATTAAGAAATTTTATTAGAAGTCTTAGAATTATAATAATACCGGAGATAAGATACTATAGTTTTTAACTTTATAAATATATTTTAATAGTTTTAGATTAATATTAGTAGTTTCTAATACTCTGAAGAGCTGACAGCTTGTTTATATTAATTATCTAATATTTTATTATATTTTTATATACTATATTATTTAGCTTTGTATTCTGATTTGCTGATATTAACTATAGCTTTATATTTAATAAAAACTAGATATAGAAAACAGTTTAGTAATAGATTTTAATTAGTTAATATATATTTTAGCAAAAACTCTGATAATAATTAATAATATTATAGATTAGTAGAGCGATATATCTTAGCAATATTTTTTCTACTAAAAAAAATATATATTAGTATAAAAATAATTAATTTAATACTTCAGTCTGAGCCGGGTTTATAATCTATTAAAGAATATGCTATAAAAGCTGAAGACTAAAGTTATTTAAACTAAGTTAATTAGTATATATGTGGAACTGGATACAGCTATATAATGTTTTCAACTTTCGGTTGTTATATGACCCTGCGATCCAGGCCACCAACGCCGACATATTCTACCCATAGGGTTTTTATTCTATCACGCTGAACCTAGCCTAAGATTATCATGCGAGTAGATTTTTCCTGACTCGCTCCAGATCTAGTTGGTCCACCCCCACCTGTTTCAGATATCCCTCCACACCCCCATACTTAGTCTCCAGATGCGCACAGATCTGTGCAGTAAACCCATCGGGACATTTGGTATAGTCCTCTGACAGCCCTAGCATCCGGATCTCTTTCCTTCGCTCCTCCACCTCGACGACCAACTCTCCCTCGGAGAGAACATAGTCGGCCCGGATGGCTTCTCGGGTTACAGCGCCCGTTAGAAGCAGAAGGAGAAGAATTATCAACCCCGTGCGGTCTTTACCCTGAGTACAGTGGACGAGAACAGGGTAGGGTGAGGCGGCAGACGAAGAATCCGTGCTACTGTCGGTTGTGCTAAGTTCCGAGCTAGCCTGTGTCTCGCTACCAGCAAGCAATTCGAAAATCTCTCTCATCTCACTGAAGCTACTATCGAGGGTATCGATACCAAGCCCGATGAGGCCGCGTGGAGAGATGACCTGCTGACCCACGATAATGACAGCGTCGGCCCGGTAGCCGGATGCTGCAAGCGCAATGACTTTTCTTGGGTAGGTAAGACTGGTTAGTCTGTACTCCGCCTGGTTTGCTGCTGTCTGTGAGTCCCCCGCGCCCCTTCTTTCTTTTCTTTGGTTATGCATGACCAGCTGTTTGGGTTGTATGTGGGGAAGTGGGGCAGCAGGACCTGTCAAGAAGTTCCCCGACTCAAACAGAACGAAGGGGAAGGGGGACCCAGGAAGAGAGAAGGGAGAAGACGGTGGGGGAGGGGAGGAAGAATTACAGGAAGTTCCACCAATCAAGGCGCCAAAGTAAAACTCGCTCAAAAGCTCTGCCGGTGAGACTGACCAGCCTACGTTGGACATGTGGAAGGTCAACGAGGTGGATGTCATCTGGGCTGGAGGAGGAGGAGGAGGAGGTCGTGGGAGGGGGAGACGTGGGAGATGCGGTTGCAGTGGTGGGGTTGGCATGGTCGCTAGACTGATTGCAGGAAGCACGGGCGACCTCCAATTCAGAAAGGCGTTTCGTGGCGGCCATGTGGTGTTCGGTGCTGGGATCCAAGGGTTTAGTTCCTGGGCACCATGTGTCTATGTCTCAGACGCCTTCTGGGAGGGGTGAAGTTACGCGACAGCGTGCACTGTACACCCACCTGGATCGAAGGTCAATGATGGTGGAGATATGGTACTCTTCAGTCAGACGACGCTTGTCACGCTCGGAGGCCTCGTCTAACTAGATTACATAGAGAAAGAGGTGATCTTAGTTCCACTGAGGTGGTCTGGAGTGGTTCTCCTTGGATCGAGTAGCTGGATCATACAGTACTCTAGAAGGAGTGAAATTTGGAATGATAGAAAGGGGTAGGTACTGTACCCTGGCACTTCGGAAGAGAAGACCCTCTTTGATTACCCTGTGCAGAAGTTGTTAGCAATGCGTTGTAGGTGTCGTTGTACTGTACATACCGTCGACCGAGCACCTGGTTGACGGTTCGGCCAACATCCCGAAAGTTGATGATATTGTCAAATGGTCGATCAGCCGAGTCGAGGTCAATACTCGACTGGCGAAGGTGGGCTATGACCATCGCTTAGACGGGAAGATTGTTGATCAAAATTCGGAGTTATATGTCTGTGGCCGCGGAGACCAATCTAAACCATATACGATAATGCATGCAACCATGCCGAGCATGCCAGGGGATGAGGAGATGGGGGAAGCGTGAAGGAGAGAGAGATGGATGGGAGCGGGAGTGGATCGGGGGAATGTGAAACCGACCAGTTGCTCTTTAGGCCTAGTCTCAGCCTCACGCTCTTCTCTATGATCATTAGACACGAACACTACTACATACAGTACATACACCTACAAAATTTCACTGATTGACTTATATTCCTCCAGGCTTATCTGGCATTAGATTGATTGTACTGTACCCAGGATCCTTGTACCCTTTTAGACGAAAGTAGAGCAGAAACCGTGCCTCCCCAACCCCTTACAAGAACCTGAAGAAAAAGGACGTAACAAAAAAGAAAAAGAAAAAGAAAAGAAAAGAAAAGAAACCATAAACCATAACCATAAACCATGAACCATGAACCATGAACCATGAACCATAAAACAAGATTAGTAACAGAACTAACTAATAGAGGTTGACTACAAGATTGAGTTAGTGGTCCTCTCAGATTAAGGTATCGGAACCAGACAAAACGCCCACAGGGCGGCAGGCACCCCCAGCTTCATTCTACAATTTCTCGGAAAAGCGCGATTCTCGGCCCGTGCCATCGCCGGCTCGATTCCCAGCCGATGAGGGCAGAACTTGGCCATGTTCAGGCACACTTGCCCGTCGGTCTGCTCCCTCTACAGTATGCTTTGGGATTGCCTCCGAGCTTCTTCGGGCGACGTCATGCTTGACAGCCCCACCAGTCTTCGCCTCGGTTGAGCTTCTCGAAACCATCTTCTTGAAGCCAGACATCAATCGGTTACGACTGGTCTCATCAGCCGGCACGTCTTTGGCATTAGAAGCTTGTTGGACTGCATCCTCATCGACACGACTAGGTTGCTCTGCACTGCCATCATGGATGGATTTTGCCGTCATGGGATGGGACTGGAGCGCCGCTTTTTGTGGTTCCTCGTCCAAAACCCCTTCTTTGGGTGATTCATCTGTGGCCGGAAGCTCTGGCATCTCAGGAGATATACCCTCTGGATGAGCAATGTCCCATGCTCTTCCTTGACCACCTTCAGTAGTTTGCGGTGGCTCGGATGTGCTCGAAGCCTTGATTTCGTTGGCCTCGCTTGCGCCCGATGACCCAGCTGTTTCTTCGAGTCCTGTTTCTCCTGCGACATTTGCTGTTCGTGGCACGTCAGTGCCTACTTTGGCTTCCTTCGACTCTCTAGGGCTTTCAGCCTGGTTCGAGCTTGTGCGACGGCCCATGCGACCTTTGAACCACGACCTGAACTTAGATTCTGGCCTGGTCACAGGCTCGCTAGAAGTGGGCTCGGCTACCGCACCAGCAGCAGTCGTATTGACATCATCATTGGCGATTGTTTGTGGTACAGATTCAGTGGATGCTTCATCGACCACTCCTCCTGATGCGCTAGCAGCCATATCTTGCTCATGGTCGGAGAAGCGCTTCGATTTTCTTTTCCATAACCAGCTCTTGTCATCTTTAGACCTGTTCTCAAGTCTCAAAGAGTCTATAGCGAGTTAGGGACCTTGTAGCAGTGCGAGACTCCTTTCAGACAGATACTTACCTCGTAGACGTTTCTCTTCAGCTCTGGTCTCTGCTTCGCGTTCGCGGTACATGGCCTCTCGACGCTGGGCTTCTTCCTGATCCAATCTTTGCTCCAGCTCTCTTGCGCGTTGATTCTCGGCTCGGTCGGTGATTTCGTCGAAAGTGGGTTGTAGCCGAGATCGAGCAAGCGCTTCCACATCGGACATGTCAACAAAGCGTTTGGAGCTGATATTCACTCGGTCAACCCCTTGGTACTGCGAGTCTGCTTCCTGCCTCTCCTGCCTTTCTAGCATGGCACGTGCCAATGCAGCCTCTTCGATCTCCTTCTGCATGGACGGGGGTGCGCGACCGGTTTCCGCATAGACCCTCATCTCCATGTTTTGAATGGTGGTATCGACGTTCTTCCTTGCCGCTTCCATCAAGAGTGCGCGGTCCTGTTCCCTTCTTTCGTCTACGGCATTGAGCTTTGATCGAAGATTAGACATTTGATGCCGGATCTCCAATGTTCGATCAGCATCCCCACTGGAGACATCCGTGTCAATTGAGGCTCTGCGTCTGCGGGGTTGTAAGCTGGATCGGGTGGGCTGAGGCTCAAGACCATAATATTCCCGGTAGATGGCTGTCTCATCCTGCATGCTGGCCAGCTTTTCAGCCGCGCGCTTTTCGGCGGCATCTTGCAGACTGAAGGCCTGTTGGAGGACTATGGGCTCCGCGCCAGTAGGTGAACGCTGTGATCTCGTTCGAGCATGGCCTACCTGACCTTGCTCCTTGGCCTCTACCGCGGCATACATCTCCCGGGCCATGGACAGAGCAGCAGCCTGCATAACACTTCTCCGCTTGTGTTCTTCCCGCTCTGGGGAGACCGGCGGGGACGCGGTGTAGAGACGTGCATTGGTGTTAGCGATATGTTGGATCCGGCTGGCCTCCATGGAACTGTCAAGATCTCCGAGGGCCTCATCGGTGCTCATTCCTGCGTGAGGGATATCAAAAGGTGCCGAGTCGGCTCGCCTCCGGCTGCCGCTCAACGCACCGGTGGCGGCACGAAGGGCCTTCTCTCGATCATCTAAGACACGCCCAGCGGTTGAACCGGTTGCGACCAGGTCTTGCTTCAAATCAGAGGAAGTGGGAGAGCGCGTCGAGGGTGAACGACGGTTCCCGAAGACATAAGCGGCTGCTTTATAACCTTCCCGGCTCGGAGAATCCGAGGTTCGCTGATGCTCAACGACAGGAATCGCGGCCGCTTCCTTTCTGGCATGGGCGAGGGCGGCGACAGCTGACGCATGGCTGAAGCCAGGGCGAGAACCAGTCGCTTTCAAGGCTAAGGTAGTGAGGTGTATGTGTTAGTGAGGAAGATGCGTCCAACCTGCAAGATCAGAGTTACTCACTCAAGCGTTCTGTTTCAGCGGTGGAAGGCTCACGCACCGATAGTCTGCGCTCCGGATGGGTCACATACAGGGCAGCCGTGGCAGCTGGGAAGAAATTAGTTGTTTCATTACCACAATAGTTATAACTATTATTATTACGAAATGCTGGGGCATGATAATCTGATGCAAGAGGAGCATTAAGCAGGGCGATCGGGGGCGCCGATCTTACCTTGACCCGCCAGACGCACGGAGCGGGAACGCGGTAGCGTGGTGGTAGTGGTAGAAGTAGGTCGTTCAACAGTGGCCATGATAAGATAACGACCGTCATAGGGAAGCCGAACAAGACATTACTTGGTGAGAAGTATCGCCAGGAAAAAGAAAGGAAGAGGGAGAGAGGGAGAGAGGGAGAGAGTTTTGAGGGAGAAAGATAGAGGGGAAGAAGAGAATAGAGTTTCAGACAGAAAAAAAGAAAAGAGTGTGTGAGTAAGAGAAGAAGGGAAGCTCTTTCGGAAGGAGGGGGAAGGACATCATGGGTAATGACGATGATCATGGAGGATCGACTGTAACCCAGCATCAATCAGTCTTCAGAAAGTATGGAACGTATGCGCCGGGCCCATCCGTGGATATGGAGACTAAGAGAGTGTACGAGGGTAACTATGAGTAGAAGGACCAGGAGAGAAAAAGTGACATCAGCTTTCCCGTAGCTGATGTCATCATGAAGAGTGTTACACACACCTACAGCTACAGCGACAGCTACAGCTACGGCTTACAGCTTACAGCTGCACTCACCACTCATACTGTGTCCGTTTGCATGTAAGGTAGTTACTGAGAACCACTGAGTTTAAATTACTACCGACACGAAGAGTATGTGTCAGTTCTTCCAAGTTCCCTTCCTCCTGCAGCTCGTTCAGCCTTACCAGTTGACTTCTCAACTTGAACTAACTTGGTACTAACTATAATTGACAAGTTCTCTCCAGTACGTGGATGTAATTCACCTGGTGCCTGATTTCTGAAGTAAGACACGGCGCGCAGAAAAAAAAAAATGAAAAAAAGGAACACAAAGAAAAAAGGAGGAAGTGGAGGTGTTAAATTCATTTTCTTACTCTTTTCCTCTTCCTCTGGTAAATCTGATTTTCATTCCCAGCTCTCTCTTTCTTCCTCCCTGCTCAGCCTCGGGATGGGGCTATAGCGGGATTAATTTAGACAAGTTAAGGCCATCCCAGCCCGCAATGGCATGGCATCATGCTCTTTCCAGGCCCTGTTATTCTTTTTGTCCTTATTGTTATTGTAAATGATAAGGCCACTTCTTTCTTTAGTTTGTTGCTAGACTATCCCCATCTAGCTAGACTAAGCAAATTTATAAATTTCACCTTGTTTCTCGTATCCACCCCCTCTCACTCATTAGGATTGTCGATTAATCTTTTATCCTCTCTCTCTCTCACTCCCTCTCCTTCTCTCTTTCTCTCCCCCGCACACTTGCATTCTCACACTCTTACACCCAGAGCAGTCATTCGCTAAGCCCCTCCTGCCTTCTTCTTCCCTTCAGTTGCTTCCTCGGCCTCTTCCTCTTCCTCTTCCTCTTCCTCTTCCTCCTCCTCCTATACCTACTAGTAGTAGTAATCACCGAAGATCAAAAAAAAAAAAACACCCCGGGCTTTACTGCTACCAGTTCTCTCTTTCCCCCCTCCTCCTCCTCCTCCGCTCTACATTATGTTCTGGTTTCTCTCTCACCGCCGCCGACAACAACATCAACAACAGGCCTTACTCCCGTTGTTCTCCCTTCTCTCCTCGGCTTCCTCTTCCTCTCCTTCATCTTCGAGCTCAAGCCTCCAAATACGTAGAGTACTAAAAGCCCCCGGCCGGCCCATTGCGATTCGTGCAGATCAAATCACCGATACTAAGACCACTCTCGTCGTGCGCCCTCAAGGCGATGCCCAATCTGCCGTGGCGTACAAGATCGAAGACCTTGATGGAATCACCCTCTTCACCGCCACCGGCCGCAAGTTCTCGCACCGTCCTTGCCGCGAATTCCGCGATGCCTCGGGGCTTCCGCTGTTTGAGCTGCACCGACGCCTCTCTTTCCGCAACAATTGGTCCGTCACGCTCCCGGGCTCGTCCCTCAAGGATAAAACCTACTCTCCACTGGCTACGGGTTCGCGGCGTCGGGCAAGTCGCCGATCGGCCGCTTCCTTTGGCTCGACCACGCGCGGGGGGAACTTCACAATCACCTTTGATAACGTCGCCGCCGTTGACGGCAAGCAGCCTGAGGAACGGGTTCTGACCCTAGAGGTACAGCGGCACGGGAATGTCCTCGCGCTGTTCGACATTGTTGATGGGGATCGTAAGATCGCGGAAGTGAGGGAAAGTATCCGCCATAACGAAAAGCTGGCCTTGATGCCAGCCTCACGCGTGGGCTACAGGCCTGTGTTGGATGTCATTGTGACTCCCGGGGTGGATTTGGCTTTGGTACGTTAGCTTGCTGGTTGAGCACGCGCAGAACAAACTAATGGTGATTTGATGCTACAGGTTGCGACCATCGCGGTCATCGCGTCAGACACAGTTTTTGCATCGAATTATTGATTTTTTTTTCGGCCAAGGCGCATGGAAGGAGCACATGATTCTGGATGCCAACGACAATTATGATTTTCACGACCGACTTATCGTATTTGCAATTTTGGATTCTTTTTATGGACGGGCGTTGTGATCGACTGCACATTGAGCAATGTTATGCTTTCTTTCTGTCTGGCGCTGGCGCTGTCTTCGGAGTGTCAGGTTTGTCCTGCTGGTCTAATTGTTGGAGGCAATTTGTCTCCTAATGTGCTATTATGAGTTGAGAATGACAAGACCTGTACCGTGTCCGTCCCGAGGAAAGTCGCACCGTTTCATGAGATTACCACAGATGCAAGATCTTCAGTATATCGTGTTGGTGAAAGAAAGAGCGGTTCCACTTGCCAAACACATCTACCTTCCAGTCAGCAGAGCGGCTCGATCTTAACGTCAATGGTAGCAGACAAGGCAACCTACACATAGGAACACTGAGAGCACAAATAGCCATTTGAATGCTGCCAATCGCCAAGAACGCTGGCCGGATCCCATTTGTCAATAACCAATTGTAGGCAAAAAAAGTCAGCACAAAACTGAACAGGTTCTTGAGCACCAACATGCAGGTGAACGATTCAATGGCGATGTTTCCTGTTATTGTTCGTTATGAGTTGGCTCAGACCACCGGTACATAGCTTCACTCACGATGTGCATCCACAACATACAGGGCGCTGGACACCGCGCCCATCACCATCCCGATGATGACCAACGCGAAAAAGGCGTCCGCTACGAGCCAGCCGTAGTTTGCAATATCCTCAGCAACGGGGCCGAAGCCAAACAGCCCGGCCCCGCTGAATATCAGCTGGAAGATGACCAGGAGGATCCGGAACTCGGGCTCGTATCGTCCTCGGTTGAGTTTGATCATAACCTGGTTCATCCAATCGGACAATAGACCCGAGATCACCAGGCCCAGAATGGATCCAATAGATGCACCAGTGTAGAGATAGCCTGTCTGCACTTCGTTAAACCACAGTGGAGGCCCGAGGAGGATGGCCGCCAGGACCACGCCAATGAAGACAGTCCATCCGATAATCACGCCCTGGATCAGGCATGCCTATAGAATCTTGGACGTCAGGAAGCTGCTACAATGATCCCGTTTCTTGGAGGTGACGACTTACCCAGAGAATGGCTGGGTGGAAAAATAGGGGAAATGGACGTAGAAGAAGCTTGTAGAAGCTTTCGTCGGTTTTCCGGCCATTAAAGGGTTTGAGAGTCTGCAGATAGGGAACCTTGGCGGGGGGCTCAGTCTCAGCTGAAACATCTCGAGGTATTTCATTGGACATGGAACCTCTTCTATGTCTTCCTGTGGTAGAATGTGCATGTTGCACTGGTCCGCTTACCTCGCGACGCACTCGGATAGCATCATCGCCGGCAGGATCGACTTGTGGTAGCGGGCTTTCAACAGTCTCCGAGCGGCGGCCATGTACATAGACCGTCTCCATGCCCAGCTCGCTCGGGCGCCGAAATGCAGTTTCAGGGACGCAAAAAAAGGTAAGAGGAAATGCTGCCGCCGTGAAAATCGACACCAGATAGATTGTCCACTCTCAGCCCAGACTATGGGTGATTTTGCCAGCTAGGACAGGTGTGAGGAAAGCAGCCCCGAACAAGGAAACGTTGGACAGTGCCATCCTCTTGCCCCGCTCCTAAGAATTCACCTCATGAGCGCCGCACTCGACATCTATCAGACACAACATCAATGAGGAGAAACTCACATGAACGTAGAATAGGTCTCCGACACAGGCATTGACCAAAGCTTCGAAGGGTGCCAGCGCAACACCTTGAAAGATCCGCGCCCAGAGAAGGCTCTGATAATCATGCTTACTGGTCCCTGTCCAGGCACAGCTCGCCGCCATTAGAATATTTCCCAATAGAAACAGATGGCGTTTGCCCCAGACGCGTGCGGTAGGCACGATGAGGATCCCTGCAACCCCCACACCGCAAAGATGGTATCCTGTAAGAAGGGCGACCGATGTAAAGTTCTTTCCAAAGTATAGGGCAATGGTTACAGTATTGGCCGCCATTAGTGAACTTGTTGTTGCGCACAGGACGGAGACAAAGCAGAGAGCGAACAGAATGCCATCGCGCTTCCACAGTGGCCAATTCTATGCCATGTTGTATTAGTCGATGCCACCTCGATCTTGAAACTTTTCTTCTTTCTGCTTATACGCACCAATGGATCATTGGGATCATCGCTGGGTTGTGGAACAAGAAGTATTGGTATCGAGGATGTGCGGTCATACTTCAGTCTAGGATCAGGTAATTGACCATCATAGGAGCCTTGCATTTGAAGGATGTCTGCTGTTCCTGCTCGAAGTCCTTCAGTCTCATCTATGTCATCGATGCAACAAGCACGGTTTCCTACCTGGCACATGCACATCCGTTGTATCTAACACTCCTAGTCCCATTGTGACTGAAAAGGGTTGACCTGTTCAATGGATTCTGAAGCCAGATGGATATTCCCAGAGAGAAATGTGCAGTGACTAGCAGCCTAAAATATGGTTGTCGACTCTGTCAAGATGGGACGTGGGACGGTGACAAGTAAATGTAAGTCTTTGGGCTCGGAAATGGTATCTCCGTGTACTGTTACTCGTTGTTTTGTCTCTATAAGGGGCGAGGCATGAGAGAAAGAAACCTTGAACAGGACCCACTGGTTAACAGGTCAGCAGAAGCTGGGATCAATGGTTTGTGAGACGATGGGAAACTGGTTCAGCCGAAGAACAGAAAGAGGGCCAGTAACAGTTCCACAGTTTGTGGTATTGCTGTTTGCTGGTGACAAAAGTGCCATTGCAGTTCCCAAAATTCTTCTACCGCAGCTATGACCCGGTGTCAATCATGGGAAGTTTAATCTTTCGCTAATTTCACATGCAATTGGGCTGATCTCATGGAACGTAGTATTATTATAATGTACAGCACAGTACACTCTAGGTTTACAGTAAGTACACTCCGCATAATATTCCGGTCTCAGGGACAGATAGATGTATGTTGCTGGTGAGAACCATCTACAACCATTGGTTTCTCTTGGCGAAGCCTCCTGCGCTCCTATAAACCCCTTGATTTCCAGAAAGTGGTTGGTCCCTCACTAACTGTATGTATGTACTTTACCAATGTAACTTGACTGCAGGACAACACGGGGGACGCGGAGGTGTGGGGGAAATTTTAAGATTGGAGCTCTAAAGGTTAGCGCGGGCTGAGTGGAACCAGACACACACTTTGTCCAACCCAGATGACTGGTGCGTACTACCTCTTCTATACACTGTGCTCTACTGCAAGTATATTGTGCCAGTACAGTAGTCAAAAAACTCCGTAGATAAGGTGGGGTAGTGGTGGTAGCTGTAGTATTACTAGCACTACCCGTAGTATTAACTTAGTATTAGTATTAGTATTAGTTAGTTTTAGCAGAAGTAATGGCTATTCATGCCCAGAGCGACCCCCATAGATACAGATGTTAAGCATTTGTTATTCCAGCCTTCTCTCTTCGGCCCTGAGCTGTGCTTCAATGAACATATTCCAACGGCTCTACTATGTATGTGTGCGGCACGGAATATATACCATCTTGTTAAGTAGAATATGAAATGATAGAGCAATCAACCACTGCTTATAAATGTTCAGCCTTGAACATAACAGAATTCATGCTATAGATGGGCTTACTGCTTACACTTGAATCATATAAGAAACGGCTTCCAATGTGATGTCCAATGGCACCTCGTCAAGTCATCTCCTTCCCTTGTAATGATAATGTTAGTTAGACAGTGTAACAAATCTGGTGTAGAGAGGATAACAGTAGTATAACAGTTGTATAATTAAACCCTGTCGTGAAATTTGTGGTTACTTATTAGCAATGTTGCAAAGCCTACCTAGTAGTCATTCACAGGTTTCAAAAGTAAGGAGCATGAGCGCCCGCGGCCCTACGCAGCTTTTCTTCCTTCACTTCTTCTGGTGTCACTGGAATCCTGGCTCCCTCTTCATCTCTTCTCGTCTCATCAATCAATCCTTTATTTCTCCGGCCTGCGACCTTCCTCTGATATCCCTTCTGGAAGCTAATCCCCGCGTCGTCAGCATTACGCACCTGCGATCCAGAAATGGGGTTCTTTTACATAGCTATCACGTTCCTCGCCGGCCTGATTTCGGTCGTGGCTCAAGGCATGGACAGTCTCCCAGCATGTGCTGTAAGTGCAAGATTCTTCAGATTCGTCGTGACATCCATTTTCATGTTGACCGCTGTCTAACCGCCCACTAACGTTGTACTGAATCAAGAGAGAATGTGCTACTGGCGCTATCCCCAAGACCTGTCAGTCTATTGATGTTGGATGTATCTGCGGCACCAAATCTTTCATCAGCGATATGTCCTGCTGCGTTGCCAACTCCTGCTCACCTCAGGACGAAAAAGGTACACTGCACTTCTTCCCCATCTGATACGTGGGATTCACATGCTCTCGGAACATCACACCGGATGATAAATCGCTCGCTAACGAACCTTGACACCCTCCCAGCTGCTCTCGGGTTCGCAGTACAGCTTTGCAGTGGTGCTCGTGTGGCAGATCTGCCTAGCAGTGCGAGCTGTGCCAACTCGGTCACTTCGACTAATGCCACTAGCGCCTCTACCACCACTTCTCCCGTCAATTCCTCCGGTAACAGCACTGCTTCTGCCACTACCACCCTCACAGGCACGAAGACCCAGTCTACATCGGGAAACACCCAGCCAGCGACGTCCGTCAAGACAAACACAGGAAGTAGCCCTACTGCCACGCTTGGCGGTGTCCCGCCCTCGCCGCATGCTGACGCCAGTATCTTTGCGGCCGTCGGCATGGCTCTCGTTGCATTTCTTGCCTAGTAATAATGTACAGACATTGACATAACAAGTTCGGATGAAGGCTTGGCGGGATGACTTTGTCATGTTCCCCCGCCGCCATCTTCTCGATGTGATATCTGCTTCAAGTCCTAGTCTCACAGTGGACTTTCAGGCTCTGAGAACTGAATCCGTTTGGCGTAGCCCGAAGGAGGCCATTAATAAATGTGATATCTGGGGTGCGAACTCGAGCATGTTTTTTCTGCCACGAGGCACTTACATTCCTAGCATTGCCTTGTGTATGCCATAGATAGAAAAGCTATTAATCACGCTCTACGAACCGTGAAGACACTGCTTGTTTCTCTTCCCGGATAGTAACGAATATCTAGCACGATTTATCAGTCTCATACATGCAGTGCAAGTCTCGTACAAATTACGGGTAAGACGCCCTCAAAGCCAGCACTTAGTTCCGCAGGAGGAGAAGGAAAGATAGAGAAGGGGAGGGAAAAACCCACCCAGAGCCAGAACATCATCTCCATAAACCCGAATGTGAAAATCGCCCGGTTCTTAAGCTGTGCCAATGCAGACGCAGCCCCTGAGCCCTCCATGATACCGCTCGCAGACGGCTGACTTTGGTAGATGAAAAAAGAGACGGCGAAGAAGACACAAAAGCGTGTGGCGGAAAGGAACATCCAGACTTCCGAGTAGAGCGAGCCGAGCCGAGCCATGAAGGGGTTCGCGCGCATAGCCCCTGCCACAGAGCTCGGAGCCTGAGACCGTGCAGCCTCAGCCATTGCGAGGACTTCATTGGTCTGCGGAATTTTGGAAACAAGGATGTAGTCGACCAGAGCGTCGACGATCAGAAGGATTCCGCACAGGGCAAAGGGGGATTGAGGACGGGAGAACGATGGAGATGCATCCTAGCCAGCAGAGGTAAAGAGAATTCATTAGCAACTACATGTTTTTCAGAGTCGGGAGGTGGGCGGGGG
>WOUI01000547.1:0-17788 GCA_012184565.1 Aspergillus floridensis | reverse complement strand
CCTCTATCCTTTGTCCCGCAACTCACACCATCTCATTCATCCTGTCAATCCTTCCCTCTCCATACTCCCTTCCCCCCCCCCCCCCCCTCCCCCAATGGTATCTATCTTCATTCACATACATATGTGCAAACCGTTTTGTTTCTTGTCTTTTCTGTCTTGCTGCGTTTGCTTTTTCTTATTTCAATTCGAGGACCGGGTCCGCATCTTGTGTATATTGATTGGCGTCTATTCAATTGAGTCAAAACTCGGCATCATCAACATCATCATCATCATTAATTCCATCGTACTCTTTCCCTTTCCATACGATCATCACCATGGTATTTTATATGCGTTTGCCCGCGTGTCGCAGACAGTCACATGGTCGAAAGCCTAATCTGGCCCCGGACCTTGTCGACCACCGTCATGCCTTGGGTTCTATGAATCCGGGTGCCAGATCTCTCGCTCGAATCTTGTATTCATCCCGCCCGACCAATATTATTTCCGAGTCGGTCCAGACTACTCCCCCCACAGTACTAGAAAGTGGTAAGCCATATGGTTAGGTACAACACAAGTGAGGTGGGTAACTCATCCAACATGGATCCCAATATACACATACCAAGTATACCCCAGGAACTTCAAGCTAGTATTCTTAATATGGAAGAAAGCTCGTAAAGAAGAAAATGGGATATTATTTATAAGATATCATGCCATGCCTGCTAGCAGCGCTATCAATACAACTGAAAAAAAAGAAAAATCTTCACACCCATCATCATTATCAAACATGCAAATGGAACACGTAATCCCTTCAGATAAGTACTGGGGGGGAGGTTGCGGTGTGGCTCTCGTTGAACCGCGGACGCGGATTATTTATACTCATACTAAGAACGGTTGACGGGCTGCGCGCCGAGCACCCACCCCAGTCCACTGACTAGTCCATCCGTCACCATGTTACTGACGACGTCTCTCTTGCGGACGCGATCGGAGGGTCCCCCGCCGGGCTCGTAATTCTCGGCGGAGACAACGGAGTCGGTTCGTGCGTGCGAGGAGCTTGCGGTCGCTGTGTGGGAGGAGGAGGGTGTGAATCCGTTGTTGTCGTGGTGGGAGGAGGATGGTGAGGAAGTGGTGGTGGTCTTGGTGGCTGCTGCGCGGAGCGGGAATGCATTCTTCTGCAGGGCTAGGGCGGCGCCTCGCGCGACCTCGAAGAGGCCCATGGGCGCTTCTTCGTGATTGAGGCGATGATGCGAGGCGTGCGCGCGGGCACGGCGGGCTTGGTGCTGTCGGGTTTCCAGGGCGTCCTGCTCGGAGGAATCGGCGGGCCCGAACCCGCCGGGGAGGCTTTGCATGGTGAGGGAGGATGTGAGGTCGCCCTTCGTATCCCAGATGTCTTCTTCGAGGGATTCTTGCGTGCGCAGGTTGCTGAGTTCCTCGTCGCAGCGTCGCCAGGCACCTAGAATCTCTGGGAGCGGATCCGGGTGGTCGGAGGGGACGAGGATAAGGGCGAGGGAGAGAAGCTCCATTCTTTGGGTGAGGTGGGTGATTTGGGACTGCGTGGTGGGAGAGGTAGACGTGCTGGGCGGTGGTGGGCGATACCGTCCAGCGGAATACACCGTACGCCAGGTAATGTCGTCTGCGAGTGTCGTGTCGGGCGTGGATGCGGACGATGTGGGTGTAAGCCGGGTAAGGATGTAAGAGTAGGCTGTTCCGAAGTCGTGGGAGGTTAGAGCGGAGTTGATGGCTAGAGACATGATGCGGCGTTCGGCGGTGAGGATGGCATCCTGTTCGGGGAGAGAGGCCAGAGTGGGAGCTTCATGGTGATCTGAGAGCCCCGGAGAGAAGCCGGCTGCGACAAGATTGCGGCCTATGGCCAGAAGGTCGTCAACCTTGGTGTAGCTCTTGGGATTCTGTTCAAGGACCTTTTCAATGAGGGAGAGAGGATCGGAGTGTACGCGGATGCTGACAGGCTGGAAGGGGACGCCGTGCTGTAAGGTGAGGGAGTAAAAGGACAGTGAGTGCGTGGCTGAGACAAGAGCGCCAATCTGCTTGAGAGCAATCGAGTCTGAAAAGTGCGGCTGAAAGGCTTGAAGGCTGATTGGTGATGGCATTAGTGTCGCTCAACTGTAATACATGGATTAGCACAGAACTTACATCTCGTAGGCTCTCTTCATGCCACCACGAGTTCGATTGCCGTTGCTTGCGTTGTCATATGCTGTGTAAATAGTCTCTTCAACGGCCTCTTCGACCTTGGACGACGTCAGGGTTGAGTCGGAGCTGAGATAAATGTCGACAGCGAGTTTGTATTCTGTCCCTGTGAGTTGATATGCTGATGACACGGCAAAGAGAGCTGCTTACCTCTGACTTCAAGCAAAGCTTTCAGGACTTCGACTTCAACAACCTCCCGTTCTACTCTCCAAAAGATACCATGGTAGGCAGGGCCACTGTTATCCTGTCGAGACGTGTGGTCTGCTACCCAATCACGCAGCCAAAGCAATTGCCTACGAACCTTGCCCCAGTCTCGGCCCGGCTTGCTCTGTCTGATCAGACATTGAACCACACCGCGCATTTCGAGCAGTTGCGTATCTACATTGTTGTGTAGACAGAGGTTTGCGGCTGTACGACAGGGCATAGGATGGCCGAGCTCACTTAGCACCTGGAGAGAGACGCAAATGGCGCTAAGGAACGAGATGGAAGCGGGAGACGGACGAGTGAGCGGGTTCGATGTTGTGAGAAGCGCATTCTGCATGAGAGAGACTCTCGAGGTAGACGAGATCTGGTCCGAGTCAAATACCACTGACGGTAGTTCTGCATCATCGTCTCTCAGAGACAAATGCTGCTCCAGGTCCAAGAAACTGGCAATCCGCGCAAGGACTTTGATCGATCCATCCAAGGCCGCTGCGCTGACATCGACATTGGCGTAGACAACGGCCAGTCCAGTCTGCCCATACCGCGTCCGCAAGTCTTTCATCTCGTCACTCGGTAGGTTAGGGTCCTCCTCGGCATAGCCTCCCAGGTCAACATCCTCCGGGCCATCCCAGTTCGTGAATGCGTTGACTGCGCTCTCGTGATCCACCAAGCTGCGCGCCAGCAGCCACTCGTTTACCTGCTGCCATCCTACCCCTGCATTCGTCTTCGGTTTCACATCGTCCTGCGGAAGTGAGAGAGTGTTTTGCTGCGCGACTTCGTTGAGCTTCCGCCGCTTGGTCCTGTTGCTGCCATACATCCACGCACCCACCAGCCCGCGGAGGTTCTGCACTAAATCCATACTAGTTTTCGTATTGCCGGTCATTGAAAGTAGAACATTAATGGCGATGCTGTTGTCCATCGACTCAAGGATATCCAGAGAGAAAGTCTCGTCCTGGCTGGGGTAATATTCGTAGTTCAACCGCAGCAAGGGCAGTAGACTCGAGATTAACCATGTGCGGAGGATAGAAGAACGTGGATAGAATGGTACGAGAAGATCGAGGATGAGGGGTTGGAGGGCGGTTTCGGAGTCGATGCGATGGGCGCGGTGGATCAAGAATTGGGTCAAGAGGTCGGTTGAATCGTCGGTGTCCTCGTCATCGGGATGCCTTAACGGCAGTAAACGAACCTTGCGTACTCGTTTCCGTGCAATGGTCTCGGTCAAATTCTGGACCGGAGATGTGTCAAGCTCTGCAGCCGTTGAGATGGCGGACTCTCCATCTACCAAGGCTTCCACGACGGATGTGTATGTTTTGGGCGGGCAACTCTCGGGGAGGAAGGTTAGTATGATGCGCAAGAGGCGCTCGGTTGGCAGCCAGCGAGGGTATTGAGCTTGGAGTTGCGGTAACCGGGAGACATCGCCGGTGACGCAAAAGTGAATGGCTAAGAGAATCGCATGAGCACCTGGGAGCCGAGAGGGACTGGCCATGGCGCAAGGAAGTAAGGAGATCCAAACAAAATAAGTAAAGAAAAGAAGAAGAAGAAGCTTGAAGGGAAGAGGGTGATGTGTTCGTGAGCCACGAAAGACGTCAAGTCTCCCGTCCCGTGCACAGACCGACTTCCGAGGCGGAAAGCAGAAACCAACAAATCAGCCAATCAATCCCCGGGCGGTGGAAGAATGAACCTCGATCGCTCACTGCACCACCCACTGGGCACTCACTCATTCACTCACTCAAACCTCCGCTCCAGCAATTCCTCCGCCCTCTCGACGAACGCTCGACGCCTCCGCCCTTTCGATCTCCTTTTTCCACCCTCTCTCAATTCCACTATGGCTTCCGGCTTCGGTAACAACGGCGGTATGTTACTTCTTTGCTTGGGCTGCGGGCAATTGACTGCCATTTTGGCTGGCTTCGCCGGCCCAGGTGCCCGCTTTGACAGCTTCGCCGCGGACATTGTCGGCTGATCTCGCTCTCTTTCGCAGGTCCTTCCCGCTGCTACAACTTCTGGCAAGAGGTCCTGGGTTGTTATGTTGTCAACTCGGCCGAGGGTGAGGTTGGCAAGAAGAAGTGTCTGCCTGCCTTGGAGGATTACCACGAGTGCCTGCACCACAAGAAGGAGGTACGCTTGAATGAACCGATTGCGATCTGTCACCTTTGAATATTTCGATCGCCGAAAGGGACCGGAGTAGACGAGGGGGGGCGAGTAATAGTCCTCTTACTGATGTCCTCTTTTTCTTGGGATTTCTAGATCATGCGCACGATGAAGATGCAGGCTGCCTACCGCAAGGCGGAGGCCGCCCACCCCCGCGACAATGCGCCCAAGGCCGAACAGATCCGCAGTCTAGGTCTGCTAGGGAAGGAAGAAGAGTCGGCTGCGTTCTTGACACGGGCATGAGAGAGGCATGTTGTGCGCATTTAGGGAGTGTGGATTTCATGTTGATTGTTTCAATTACTGCCAAGATTCTGCTGGTTTGTTTATCCGTTCTGTCTGTTCATCACTGCGAGGTCCTTCAATGTATAGAACTGG
Organism: Aspergillus floridensis; assembly: GCA_012184565.1. Lineage (NCBI taxonomy): Eukaryota > Fungi > Ascomycota > Eurotiomycetes > Eurotiales > Aspergillaceae > Aspergillus > Aspergillus floridensis. Next base: position 12,886 of record WOUI01000547.1, on the reverse strand, counting down.
ACAATTTTCCTTTTTGTGCCTGCGGGGGTTGTATTGGGCCCAGGCTTGAGGTCTGCAAATGCCAATGGTTGCTCTCCACCCATGATGATGAAAGATGATGACTGCACGGTTCAATTCCAGCAATTGATGGTGCACATATCTAGATGACATTGTTTGTCATTGGTCGAGCCCCGATTAATGCTTTGTGTAGTTCCGGGGATAGATCCAATTTGGCACGTGTTATAGTTAAGAGGTATATTGGCAAGACAAAGAAACAACTAAAACAAGCAAGGCAAGGCAAGGCAAGTGTAGGGGCGTCATAAGTGATATATCAATGATTCCGATTCTCTTCCACATGTCTCTGCAGTATTACAATCATAGGGAAATTTAAACATATTGATGTGTACGCAATATCACTGTGTTGCAGGACATGATGGGAGAATTCGAGAACTGGAACTGAACTATATATATCTAGCCGGATTTAGTCCATGGGATTTTAAAGCACCAATGTGTGCGACGTGATTGGTTCCTCCATCTCCCACGTCATCCGAGGCTCAGAGGCTGTCATCTTTCGGGACTTCTCAAGGCTGGATTGACTCCTTTAAGTCGTTAGCGACCGTCGAAGGAGTCGTCAGCAGAAGAATCACCGCAAGTCGTAGTTGTCATTGACCACACGGGATGGAGTTGCGCGACGAAGAATTTGCGGCGGAAGCAGGAGGCCATCTGGCATTTTCTTGGCACGCTATTGAGGGGGCGATCGAAACAAGCTCACATGGCGGTCTCACTGGAAACGCACGCAAGTCATTTGCAGGTTGCTACATACATATATTCATCTCTGCGCGGTGGATTATTGAATGCAACACGCAGGGCCTATCCCCGTCCGGCTGCTGACGGAATCGCAATAGTTTATAGCGATAGTTCTATTATCTGGTATCTGGTATAGCCTACCATCCGTTGAGTGAGTGTGTGTCTGGGTTGGCATGCAAGCAGGCCAGATTAAGAATTACTTGTACAATCAACCTCAAGCAAGCAGCTACTGAATATCCTTCTTTTTTCTTTTTTTCTTTTTCTTTTTCTTTTTTTTTTTTTTCCTGCGCAGGGAGAATAACTCACGTGACCCAACGAAAACCTTTACGGGAGTGGGGGACACTAATCCGTAAGCAGGCTAGTGCCCAGGGCCCAAGTATGGGTAGGCGCGCCCAGGCAAAGATGCCCCCAATGATATAAACAGGCTGCGTGACCTCGAGGGCAGGCCGAGCAGCTCTTGTTGATGCTCCTGTGCAGCCCCAGCCCCGGTACACGCCCCGTCCGTCCGCTGTCCTTACTTACACACTGACTACTACTTACTTAACCTACTTTTACCTACTTTTACCTACATTAACCACAAGGCTACAAAGTTGAGCTACGTACTGTGAGTACTACCACCACCACAGGTACCACTCAACTCAGCCTGTCTCAGTTTGGTCTCCCACTCTTCATCGTCAACTCCCATCACATTCCCGTCATCTCCCGAATTCTTTTTTTTTTTTTTTTTTTATACTTGTGGAATTCGAATTCCTGATATCATTACCTTGAATTCTATTCCATTCCGGGATCCTTCATGATTCACATGATTCATTTTATCCACGCGGAGTGACTTTCTATTCATTATAACAACCTTCAGCTCGGCTACGGTCATTTTACTTCCACCTGGTGACAACCGTGCCTAGATTAGGACCTGATCTCCACTCATCAGCTTTCGCTCTGATCGCCCTGTGATCTGACGGAACTGATTCTGTCCAGTGTGTCTGGGTTTTTTTTCTTTATTCATTTCTTTCCCCCCCTTTTTTTAACCTTTCCCTTCTTCCCCTTTGACGCATACTCGACGTTGACTCGATGGCTGTGACGTGGGTGTAACCGTCGTGTTTACTTTACATCCGTCTCCCTCTCCTCCACTCTCCGTCGTTCTCTTGCTTTACTTAATTTCCGGAAGGGGGTTGTGGTGTGCTACTGAAAGGAGATTGATTTTACCATTAATTTGTTAATAATTCTGGTCACTTTCTTCGGCTTCGTTCACGATACCCCTGCCTTTTGTTGTGCTATCAGTTCCTTTTTTTCTTGATTATTCTTGGCTGTGTTATATTACCACCATCTGTATAGCTTCCTTGTCACAAAAATCCGCCATGACTTCCAGGTAAGTTTCCTGCCATTCCGCTTCCGTCTGGTACCGGCCACTAACCCATTTCGTTCTAGACTTGACCGTCTTGTCACGTGAGTAATCGACAGCTTCCCCATCCCTGCACGCTTACCTAAGGAAGGGACGAACTGACCAATCGCCACCTGCAGGTTACTTGAGACAGGCAGCACGCCGCTCATCCGCAATACTGCGGCTCAACAACTGGCCGACGTGCAGAAGCAGCATCCGGATGAGCTCTTCAACCTTCTCGGTCGCATTCTGCCTTATCTGCGTTCTAAGTCCTGGGACACTAGAACAGCCGCTGCTAAGGCAATCGGCTTGATAGTCACTAATGCAGACACCTTCGACCCTAATGAGGAAGATGGCGATCACATCAAACAGGCTGACGATGAAGATGGCGGTGTCGAGATCAAGTCGGAAGGCGAGTCGGCCGCCACTGCCAGTGATCTCCTTAGGCTTGAAACCATGAATATCGCCGCCATCCTGAAATACGGCAAGCGGCTGTTGGGAAGCGCAGGCAAGGAGTACGAATACTCATTGGCCGGCATGGATCCAGCCGCTCGACTCCAGCATCAGAAGAAAACCTTGCACGCTCGTCTGGGTCTCGCAGGAGAGTACATCGAGGAGGATCTGATTGATGACGGCGATCTGGTCTTGAAGACACCGGGGATCAAGGAGGAAGTTTCCCAACATAGGGATAGTATCCACCATCTATCCTCTACCACCCCTCTTGCATCGCCTATGGAACCCGCCAACGGCGAGGAGGCCGGTCTCAGCAAGCGACAATTGAACCAACTGAAGCGGAAGAACAAACAGAGCGCAAAGATGGGCGCGAACAAGGTCCGAGTCGTGGATCTGTCGACGCGCAGACCGTCGGATAACGTTACCACTCCTGCAGCTGTTACTCCTCACCCGATTAAAGCGGAGAACGGTGAGGAGCGCAATGGCGAAGTAAAGCAGGATTACTTCAACCTTGAGCGGTCGACTGGTGGCGACGACGATCAGAAGATCGTTTCGGAGTTCAAAGGATCGGTAGTCCCCGAAAAATCCTACATCCAACCAGAGATCACTGATGAGGGTCCCAGCAACTCGTGGCCATATGATCCCATGTGCGAGTTCCTCATGGTAGATATTTTCGATCCTAACTGGGAGGTGCGCCACGGAGCCGCAATGGCACTTCGGGAGGTTATCCGCGTTCAAGGTGCTGGCGCAGGTCGTGTACGAGGTAAGAGTAGGGCCGAGAACAATGTCCTCAACCGACAGTATCTGGACGACCTCGCCTGCCGACTACTTTGTGTTCTCATGCTTGACCGGTTTGGTGACTACATCTCCGACAATGTTGTGGCGCCCATCAGAGAGACTGTGGGTCAAACACTTGGTGCACTCTTGTCCCAGCTCCCGTCGCGTTCCGTGGTGTCGGTCTACAAGTGTCTGTACCGCATCATCATGCAAAAAGACCTGAACCTGGACCGGCCCATTTGGGAGGTCTGCCACGGTGGTATGATCGGTCTCCGGTACTTGGTTGCGGTCCGCAAAGATATCCTGGTGAAGGATCGTGAACTTATGGACGGCGTATTAGAGGCTGTGATGAAGGGATTGGGAGACTTTGACGACGATGTGCGGGCTGTTAGTGCTGCAACCCTGGTTCCAATGGCTGAGGAATTTGTGGCTTCCCGACAAAGCACATTGGGTAATTTGATGACCATTGTTTGGGACTGTTTGTCAAACCTACAAGATGACCTGAGCGCGAGTACGGGCTCGGTCATGGATCTTCTGGCCAAGCTCTGCACATTCCGCGAAGTTCTGGATGCGATGAAAGCAAATGCGTCCGTGGATTCCGAGTCCTCGTTCGGAAACCTGGTTCCTCGCCTCTATCCTTTCCTGCGACACACAATCACCAGCGTCCGTTCAGCAGTTCTCCGGGCTCTCATTACCTTCCTGCAGCTTGAGGGCGAGGGCACGAATGACTGGGTGAATGGCAAGGCTTTGCGTCTGATCTTCCAGAACTTGCTAGTCGAGCGCAACGAGGGTGTGCTCAAGCTTTCTCTTCAGGTGTGGTCGGAGCTGCTTAGAGCGCTGGAGTCGCGCGGCCTGTTCCAGACCGAAGCTGACCTTCTGAGCCACATCCAACCCTTGATCACTCTGACAATGTCTCCCTTCGGCGTTCCTCGGTACCCTATTCCCATGAACGCTTCCCTCTTTATCAAGCCTTCGGGCGTTCCATTCCCGATGAGCGCTGCTGCACCAGCCAAGTCCTCCCCGAGTGCAGTCAGTGCACAGTCTGATGGGACCAAGAAGCGTGGACGCAAGGTGGAAAAGAAGGAAGTCCCGACCATGTCGGCTCATAACGTGGACGGCCACATGCTTCAGGGCGATATTGACCTGGTTGGTGCCGATACCATGTTACGGTCCAAGATATATGCCGCCAAGGCGCTGGGCCAGCTTCTTTCTGTCTGGGATAAGAGCGCACTCCCGAGTCTGTGGCAGTCTATTGTGGAGGGCTTGAAGCACTCCGCATCTACGTCTCAGCTCTCGTCAGCGATGATCATCGAGGAATATGCGAGAGTGGCTGGCCCAAGCAGCAAGTACTCCTCGACTCTCTGCGAGCATTTACGTCCGATCATTGAAGGCGACCGACCGCTGTGGTACGGCGATATTGCATGCTATCTCCATGTTGCCCGCGCCCAGTGTCACTCTCTGCTCAATGCCTTCCGCGACCATGCCCATGTTCCTAGCTCAAGACTCCCGACTCTTGCTGTCGTTGTTCAAGGAGACGCCGAGGCCGGCCCAAGTGCGTTCTCATTGGCAGATGCTGAGAAGGTCATCGGACCGGACTTCGAGCGGTTGAAGAAAGGTCTGGCACCCGCTCAGCGCATTACTGCTCTGCAGGTCCTGAATGACACGCGGGCAACCGCAGAAAACTCTGTCGAAGAAGCAAAGAATGTTCGGGAACAGAGGGATCTTCGGGTGCTGGCAGCTGCGGCTGGTGCGCTGGTGGCCCTGCATGACATTCCAAAGAAGCCGGGCCATATTATCAAGGGCATGATGGACAGCATCAAGAAGGAAGAAAATGCTGAACTTCAACAGCGTTCTGCTACGGCGATCTCAACCTTGGTGGAGTACTACACCACGGCCACCAAACGCGGACCGGTCGACAAAGTCATTGGAAACCTGGTCAAATACTGCTGTGTGGACTCGTCTGAGACCCCCGAATTCCACCACAACGCCTCGCTGGAGAAGTCCATTCTTTCCCTGCGGAAGGAGGAGGATCGACGGGATCATCCCGACGCAGCCAAGTTTGAACGAGAGGCGAAGGCGGCGCGGATCATGCGCCGGGGTGCTAAGGACGCTCTCGAGCAACTGGCAGTCAAATTTGGTCCTGATCTCTTGGAGAAAGTGCCCAATCTTGCCACGCTGGTTGAGCGGCCACTCAAGGACACGCTTGCTGAGAGTCTTCCAGAGGACATTCTTAACCCGGACAATGAACTGGGTCAGGAAGTCGTTGATGGTTTGTCGACATTGCGCGCCCTGCTACCTAAATTCGATCGTGGACTTCACACCTGGGTAGTCGGTCTCATGCCTCTTATTATCAAGGCTCTGCAGTGTCGTCTGTCGGTCATCCGATATGCGGCCGCCAAGTGCTTCGCGACTATCTGCAGCGTCATCTCGGTAGAGGGAATGACGATGTTAGTAGAGAAGGTGCTACCAACCATCAACGACCCCTTGGACGTTCATCACCGTCAAGGAGCTGTCGAGTGTATTTATCATCTGATCCATGTGATGGAGGATCGTATCCTTCCATACGTCATTTTCCTTGTCGTACCCGTGCTTGGACGCATGAGCGATTCTGACAACGACGTGAGACTGCTCGCGACGACGTCTTTCGCAACGCTAGTCAAACTCGTTCCCTTGGAAGCTGGCATTCCCGACCCTCCCGGTCTCTCCGAGGAGCTGCTCAAGGGTCGTGATCGCGAGAGGAAGTTCATGGCTCAGATGTTGGATTCCAAGAAGGTCGAAGAGTTCTCATTGCCAGTCGCGATTAGAGCGGAGCTCAGACCTTATCAGCAGGAAGGTGTCAACTGGCTTGCTTTTCTTAACCGCTACAATCTCCATGGTATTCTTTGTGACGATATGGGTCTTGGTAAAACCCTGCAAACGATCTGCATTGTCGCAAGTGATCATCATCTGCGAGCCGAAGAGTTCGCCAAGACCCAAGCGCCAGAGGTTCGGAAGCTTCCGTCTTTGATCGTGTGCCCGCCCTCTCTTTCTGGCCATTGGCAGCAAGAGGTCAAGCAGTACGCTCCGTTCCTGAACTGTGTTGCTTATGTGGGGCCCCCAGCAGAGCGCGCCAGACTGCAAGATAGCCTGAGCGAGGCGGATATCGTCGTAACATCGTACGATATCTGTCGCAATGACAACGACGTTCTGCGTCCGATTAGCTGGAATTACTGCGTGCTAGACGAGGGTCATTTGATCAAAAACCCCAAGGCCAAGGTGACGATCGCGGTCAAGCGCCTTCAGAGCAACCATCGGTTGATTCTCTCTGGTACACCCATTCAGAATAACGTACTGGAGCTGTGGTCGTTGTTTGACTTCTTGATGCCCGGGTTCTTGGGTACCGAGAAGGTCTTCTTGGACCGCTTCGCCAAGCCCATTGCGGCCAGTCGATTCAGCAAGTCTTCTTCCAAAGAACAGGAAGCCGGCGCACTAGCGATTGAGGCGCTGCACAAGCAGGTGCTGCCGTTCCTGCTCCGTCGTCTGAAGGAGGAGGTCCTGAACGACCTGCCACCGAAGATCATCCAGAACTACTACTGTGATCCCAGTGAGCTGCAGAAGAAACTCTTTGAGGATTTCTCCAAGAAGGAGCAGAAAGAGCTGGCCGACAAGCTGGGAAGCTCCGAGAAATCGGATAAGGAGCATATCTTCCAAGCACTGCAGTACATGCGGCGTCTCTGCAACTCTCCCGCGCTGGTGGTGAAGGAAGGCCACAAGCAATACAATGAGGTCCAGCAGTATCTGACCACCAAGCACTCCAACATCCGGGACGTGTCCCACGCGCCGAAGCTCAGCGCTCTGCGCGATCTGCTTCTCGACTGCGGAATCGGCATTGATCCACCGACGGAGGGCGACCTGGGCACGGGAACCAGCTACGTGAGCCCGCACCGAGCCCTGATCTTCTGCCAGATGAAGGAAATGCTTGACATTGTCCAGAGTGAGGTCCTGCGGAAGCTTCTTCCTTCGGTCCAATATCTTCGGTTGGATGGTGGAGTCGAGGCAACCAAGCGTCAAGACATCGTCAACCGCTTCAACTCCGACCCGAGCTATGACGTTCTTCTTCTGACCACCAGCGTCGGTGGTCTGGGTCTGAACCTGACGGGAGCCGACACGGTGATCTTCGTGGAACACGACTGGAACCCGCAGAAGGATATCCAGGCCATGGATCGTGCCCATCGTATCGGTCAGAAGAAGGTCGTCAATGTCTACCGGTTGATCACGCGAGGTACATTGGAGGAGAAGATCTTGAAGTAAGTTTTTTTTTGTCCGCCAAACCTCATCTGAGCATAACGTACTAACCACGGAAAACTTTTAGTCTGCAACGATTCAAGATCGACGTCGCCTCGACGGTAGTCAACCAACAGAACGCCGGCCTGAATACAATGGACACGGATCAACTGCTGGACCTGTTCAACCTCGGCGAAACCGCCGACAACGCCGAGAAACCCAGCGAGCCCACCGGCAACGAGGTTGATATGGTGGACATCGACGGCGAGGTCAAAGAAAAGGGCAAGAAGGGCTGGCTGGACGATTTGGGCGAGCTCTGGGACGACCGCCAGTACCAGGAAGAATACAACCTCGACTCCTTCCTAGCCACCATGAAGGGGTGATCATTTTTGCCTGGCTCCCTCACAAACAGGAGGGAAAACAAAAAGAAAAAACAAAATTCACCTACATACAAAACCTATTCACACCTACTCACCAACCTACCCACCCACCCATCCACCCACCTATTACACCACCCTACCATCTTATTGATTGACGACCGCCTCGGAAGGCCACGAGACGAAACCTGATTTGATATTCTTCACATAACTTTATTCTACCCCCCCATATTCAATCCCCATGAATAGAAATCTTCGGAGAGGCTTCTCTTAATGTTTCTGCAGGTTTACAGGGCAATTTCTCTCTGCTTTCTGTGGCAGATGGCAGAGAAGGAAAAGGAGTGTATGCTATTTTTTTTTTATCTTTTTTCTTTTTCCTTGACACTCTTAAACCTTTTTCTTTCCCACAATTCTTCTAGTTAATGTATTATAACCTGGCGATCGAACACTCATGACATTTATGCTCTGCTCCTGCCCCTGCTCCAACATAGGCTCACTGCCATATTTTCCGGAAGAGAGAAAGTGAGGGAAGAAGTATTTTGAGGTATTCTGAGTGTGTTCCTCGTGCAGTAGGCAAGTAGGCAAGTAGGAAGGAAAAATTACAAGAGCACGCACACAGGGAGTCGAGCTACAGTATGGGGTATGGATGGTTGCTGGCATGGTATCATACATGTATCACATTCTACCATAGGAAAGTTATACTGTACGCGTATCGTCATTCGAGTATGAGTATCAGTAGTAACACCAGTAGTATTACTACATCAGCATCAACCTCAGCATCAGCATCAGCATAACCCCCAACATGAACATTACCCCCCCCCCCCACCCAAACAAGCTACCCTCACCAAGCCGCCCAGACAACAACACAGACAAATCCTTCCATAAAAGCTAAACCCGAGTCCCACAGGGACATACACACACATCACAAGAAACAGAGCATACAATCGGATGCAAAAAAAATAAAGAACAGGTAAAGGTAAGGTCAGGCCAAAGCAGAAACCATGAGGTACCAGAAAAAGCTAATCGGGAGCTTTCAGGCTTGGAAGATATAGTAACAAACAACGTCCACAACAAAGTATCAAATCAGATCTCGAATTCCTTATACCCTTCCACCAACCCATCCGAGAACTTGGTAGCAGCCACCCAGACCGGCGCATACTGTTTCACCTCGTCGAGGGCCGGGATGGCTCCGATGCGATTGTGGTCGCTCCAGAGACAGACGACCCGTCCTTTCAACTTGGCCTTATCCTCATCGTTGTCATCACTATCGCCGGTTGCAGCTGCAGCTGAAGACAGGGAGTCGACGAGGACGTACTCTTCGCCGGACGCGGCATCGGTCACGACCTCCGTCGTGGGCGGCGCGAGGGACGGCGGGGGCACGGTCCACTCCACGTCCACGGTCCAGGTATTCTCCCACTCGCGGCTCCACAGGCGGATTTCCTGCGTGCCCAGCGGGGACGTGTGCGGGAAGCGAGGGTCGTACGCGCTGCCGGCCACGTTGAAGGAGGAGATGGGGGTGTCGAAGGTGATCCTGCAGGCGCGAGTGTTGAGGCCGGACAGTTGAAACTGAGCGGTTTGGAGGTTGTCGCCTTGCTCCGCGGAATGCGAGGAGGACTCCGTGGCGGACACGTTGAAGGTCAGCCAGGATTTGTAGTCCTCGGGCGCCGAGGGCACAACATCCGGCATGGGACCGGGCCACGAGCACTTCGTGCGTGCAGCGAGCGGACGGCAAGCCAGCTCCTGGCCATGGATGCTCGGAAGCGCATGAGCCACCTGGGCGACGAAGGGCGAGATCCCGATCAGCGACACGTTGGTTGCGGCCGTGTCGAGGTTGATCTCCTGGTGGAAGAAGATCTTCAGGCGGTTGGACGCCGAGAACGGGAACGCGACCAGGTTGTAGATCAGGCACCCCGAGAAAATCGCCAGCAAGAACAGAGGGATATGATATGTGTGGCGGTGGATGTAAGGGAGGAGCGGGGTGAGAAGGAAGGTAGTCAGGGCTGCGATGGAGATGTAGATGAACAGAGAAGAACTGCCGTCTTGGCCGGTTTGATGCAATGCGCTGGTCAGCAGCAACGCCAGGGGCCCGACCATGATGAGCACAATCGGTGCCGACAGCAGGAATTGCAGCACCCAGGTCCATCTCGGCAGGTGTGCGCTCCAGCGTTGCTCGTGGCTGTAGACGTGCGGGTCGCTGGGTTCGTCGTGGCCCTCATGCTCCCCCGTGACGCGCACGTAGTTGGCAAAGGTCGTGCGCTGGCCGCCTCCCAGCAGAGACGTCGACTCGGTGGGTTGCTCGTCGTCGGAATCGACGTGCTCGTCTCCGTCGTGTTCCGAGGTGTGTTCCTCGCCCGAGGCTGTGCCCAGTCGACTGCCGCCATAACTGCTGGGACGGCGCGACGACGCCGGCACCGGCGCATACTGACTGGCGTACTCTGACTTCCGAGGCAGGGCGAACAGCTCCAGATAGGAAATCCAGGTGGCCAAGAATGTACCACAGAAGGAGAAGAAGACCCAATACCCGCCAGCCAGACCCCACTGGTTCTCGTAGACCGTCGCAATCACCAACATCACCCAGGCGAGCACAAACATCCACGTCAAAGTATAGATGCGGTGGAAGGCCGAGGGACGCGCAAAGTCGGCGACGCGCGACACGAACCAGGCCAGAAACGTCCAGGCCGACAGCATCATGCCCCACACCGCATACTCGCTGCTGTGGATGATCAACGGATTGACTTTGGTCACCAGGTACGCCAACCCAACCGTGACGGCCGTCGGGATCACAAACAGAAAGGGGAACCGGAAGAACCCGCGCAGTCCCTGCAGCGACACGGCCTCCCCATCGTCGAGCGACGACTTGACCGTGGACCGGAACAGGTACATCTTGTCGGCCCTGCTCAGGGCCACACTCGTGACCAACAAGCCCAGAGGCGCGACAATGAGCATCGTCACCGACAGCGCAAACAAGGTATGCAGCTGGAACACCACGAAGGTCGCTCCGAAGAGATCGAACCACACTCCGCGCGATCCTCTCTTCCCACCGTCACTACTATCATCACTGACCAGCCCCTCGGTCGTCTTCACCGCCGCCTCCAGCATGTGCCACAGGCTCTCCACAGTCGTGTGCCTCGAATCATCCTGGTCGGTGTGATATCTGGCCCTAGGCTCCATAAACGCGACATCCAAGCCCCTCATACCCAGATCCCCCTCGAACACGACGTAGTCCGTCTGGGAACTGATGAGGCCGACCTCAAACCCATTGGCCGCCAACACGGACCCGAACGGGTGTTTCGCGCGCCTATAGTTCCTCGTCACTTCGGTGTCACTACCTCGGAACAGGATCGCCCGGCCACCGGCGCCGGCCCCCTCCAGATTCAGGAAGGTCTGCGTGAACTTGGACAGCGGGTGCTGGCTGAACACGCGCGCTCCGTTGAGAAAATCCTCCTCGCCGTTGTTGAAGAGCACCACCACACCGCGACGCGGGGCATGGCCCGGGGTGGTGAAGTACTTAATCAACTGAAGACAGGTGACGACGCCGACCCCGTCATCCGTCGCGCCATAGCCGGTGGAGACACTGTCATAGTGGGCGTTCACCAGCACACCTCCGCTTCCTCCCTCCGATCCCAGAACCAGGTCAACATCATCATCATCCTTCCCACGGATGTAGACTAGGAGGTTGGTGCCTTCAAAGTAGACCGCGGTGTTGGACGACTTGAGGGTATTACCGACGAAGGAGAGGTTGGACTGGTTGTCATCGAAGATGTAGACGGTGGGTCGAGTTTCGTCGTCGGCATTGTAGATCGTAGGAGGCTCATGGAAGCCTTGGTACCGGTAAGCCTTGTGATCAGACTGCCCGGGTGTATCCGCGTCGTTGTCGTGGACAATCTCCTTCACTCGGCGGAGAAGCCAATCTCGGACCTCGTCGTTCCGGCGCGAGTTATACGGATGGTACCCCTTGGTCAGGACCTGCAAATCGGCCCAGGCTTCATGGAGATCGAGACCGTTGGGGGTAGAGGATGCACTGGGCGCCGAGGGGAGCACGTGGTGGACAACAAGGAGGGGGATCACAAAGGCGAGGTAGACGGCGGTCGTAATGAGAGTCACGGGCCACCGCGTGAAGGCCAGTGGATTGCCGCGCGGGGTAGCCATCTCTCTCTCTCTCTCTCTCCCGCGTCGCTCTTTTGCCTTTCTGCGCTATATTTGTACTAGCTGAGAGAAGTGTCCGAGTCACTCTCAGCTGCTGCACAAGCCTTCTTTTGGCTGGGCTGAGCTGGAGCGGGGACTGGAACTGAGCTGGGCTGAGCTACAGTGAAGTGGAAGGGAGAGAATGCGGAGAAGGAACGGATCGGAAATGGAATGATGATTTGATGGTTGATCGGCCCATGCGAACCCGTCATTATGTCACCGCTAGCCCATTCAGTCACTTTCATTTACTTATCTAATATGTGTACTCCGTACAGTATGTGTATACAGTACAATAGTAGTATAAAGTTATACTTGATAACTACTTCAAATTCCTATTATTTATTCTCATGAACGTCAATTGCTAATCCACTCTCAGTATAATTAATTGCATTCCCGCAACAACTAGACTGCTGCTGCTCTATAATTTACTCAATTCTAATACGGTAACGGTAGGCAGACCAACCCTCCCTCTGTCCTCCCGATGATAGATCACTGCTCATATCGATAATTCCTTAGGAAGAAACTGATTTTTCTTGTTCGTCTCACCCTGCATTCCCTCCACCCCCAAAGCGATGTATATGGCAGGCAGAGCGCAGAAGGCAGAGAAAGTTTGAAGCCTCCCCCCCCCCCCCCCACCCCCCCCCCCCCACCCCCCACCCCCACACCG
>WOUI01000546.1:0-17940 GCA_012184565.1 Aspergillus floridensis | reverse complement strand
TGTGGTGGTGGGCGCGGCTGGCTCGTGTTTTTTTTTTTTGTGGGGGGGGGGGGGGGGGGGGGGGGGGGGGGGTGAGGGTGGTAGTGGTGAGGGGATCAGGGGCTAGGGCTAGGGGCAAGCACGCACCGCAATGAGCAATCCACACCAACGACGAGGGCAGCACGTCAATGATCTCCTGGTCGAAGAGGCCGGTGATGTTGATGGATCCCAGGGTGCGGTAGGCCGCGACGACGCCGTCGTACTTCCCGGACTTGCATTCTTGGATGAATTCCTCGCGGTTGGTGGCGGTTGTTTCCAGGAGGTCGGCGATGTCGCTGAGGCCCGTCCAGGTGGCGTATGCGCTGGGATGGGGTTAGTGTTGTGGTGGTCAATTGGTTTGCTAGTAAAGGAGGGGGGGACGCACTGGTCGATCTTTCCGATCAGCAGGACCTTGGGTTTGGGGTTGGTTGAGCCCATTGTTGCGGTGTTGCTGGGTTGTACTGTACTATGAGCTGATGAGATGGTGTCGATTGAGCTATGGTATAAGGTAAGGTGATGAGGGGTAGTTCTAAAACACACCTTGAGAATTGCTGTGTGCAGCTGGAAAGAAAGTGAAGTAGACAAGAGATTTATAGATGGCCGGCATGGGCAGGCGAGACGCACGGAATGCAATACCCCGAACGGAAAAGAGTTTCGGGTGTAGACCGTGCAGAAGATCGATAGCACTGACTGACGGACGGAGTGACAAAAACACTGCAAGTGATAGGGAAATTCGATAACGTGAGCTCTGAAGGTCGACCCCACGTGCCCCACGCGCCCTTCGCACTTATCGCTCGGCTTTCTTTCCGAGTGGTTCCTACCCTTGATTGGTGGAAGATTGGCCTTGATAGGGGCGTCTCCTGCTCTCGGCCGACTCGCTTATTCGGTTGGTATATACTGTAGTTACTATCTGAGGGTGGCCAGGAGTAGCTTATTCACTGCTGGTTCTGGTGAATAGATCCTGCATTGTCTTGAGGAGAATGTTGATTGACGGTGTGAATTATTGCTAGATAGGATATTCACCAGGCAGGAAACTGCGCTTTCATTGAAGGCTGAAGCTACACAGCTGGATCTTCAATACTTAAGCTCCTCCGTTTTCCTCTTTCTCTTCTTCGTCCTCTTCCACTTTCTCTTCTGTATCCATCTTCCTTGCACACTGAGTCTGTACTTCCTATCTTATCTTACATCTCCTCCATCATCCAGAATCATCATGGCGAATTCTCAGGTTTGCACGTGGTATACTTCAAATCCTTCAAACGCTGGCTCATCTTTCCCTGATCTCAAAACCACATTGACGAAGCCAAAGCAAAAGTAGTCCTTGGCATCCTGTCTTATCTTTCCTGAAATGCAGTCATACACATACAATCAGGCAGCTAGAACTTGATCTCCACCGAAATTGGAGACGCTATCTCTAACTGTGTACGACTTCATCGTGTTTGTTCTTCCTGCCACTCTTTTGCACCAGCAAGACTCTCAAAGCATTGATCTCAAAGTCAAAGACTCCATCGTGGAACCGGACTTGCTAAACATCGCAGGATATTCATATTCAAGCCACACCACTGAAAGACGTAACTCTGGTGTCAACCCAGCAGCAATAGCATTTCTGGGGCCTGTGCGCCACCGCAAACATCCTTATTACGTTCATTTTCACAGTCATTTTCACAGTGCTATCCTCGGTTGGTTCTTAGACGAGTTTTCCCTATACCTCAATCCAGACTGCAATGGCTTCACCCATTCCGCCTCGCTTTCATTGGAGGGAGCTTATGAATAAATCATCCAATTACGCGGCATCTGGCAACAACGGGAGCTTGAACAGGAAACTCAGATGGAGAAGCGAAGGCCATAAAATGCCTGGTATGGACCAGCCAGTGGCATTCGGCAGCCATGGCACTGGTAATATATTCGATCAGTCTATCAGCTTAATCTCCAGAGAGATCAGAATTAGGTCCAAAAGAAGTGCCAGCATCGCAAAAGACTGGAGAGAATGGGCGTTCCTGTCGAAGAAAATGTTAAGACTGTAGCAAGGTATCAACTATCAATCGAAGCTGGACTAATACATCGCTAGCTCATCATGGATGAAAGAGGCTGAGCGCCTTGGGAAGGCGGGAGCAGCAGAGAAAGTGGAGGTAGCGCGCCAGCTTATGAAGGCAAGCAAGCTTTGCCAGGCCGTTGAGCTTCACATACAGGCTCAGTGCAAGGAATAGGAAGCGGCCAAGGGCGGCGATATCGGGCATGGTCTCACTGCGAGGGCTGCGAGCTATCTTGAATACGGCATGGAAGCCCCGGAAGAGGACTGTCAAGACTCTGATAAGCTTATGGGACCCCTGACCCGCCTGTTTAGGCAAATCAGCCGTGGCGGAGAATCTCGAAGCTATGAGAAGTCCCGTCGAAAGGTCTTGAATATCATGATGCGCAAGATTGATTTTGTGGTAACCAATCCGCTGAATTCGCCCGTGATATTGCGGCGAGAGCTTTTCCCTACAGACCTCACTATCAATGAGGCGACTTTCTATCATGATCTGGAATGGTTTCTTGTCATGACGAAACTCCCTCAAGGACGTAGCATCCTTCTCGTCGGCGATTACAACCAACTGTCACCAGTGTGCTTTACACCTCAGGGTCGTGAAGCATGATTCAGCTCGGCTGTCGAAAGGCCCATTAAAAAAAGCTCTCAGACCTGCATACTCAACATACAGTAGAAGAGCAAACACATATTCACGAGACCACGTCGAAGCTCTTTCACAAAGGAGCAGGAGACAGCTTCGCTCTTCAGCGGAGATGGGGCGGGAATCTCACGGCTTCTCGATCACTGTACAGCTGTGAGGAACCAGATGCACCAGAGCCAATCCCAAGAAAGAAATAGAAGAGCAATACAAATTTGACCTCTCTGTGGTCGGATGAGCAGCAAGCTATAAAGAGAAGCGTGACTGCTCCGCAGCCCCCTACCCGGCAAGCCAGATTGCAGCTGTCGAACAGCCGGGAAAGAGATGAAGGTATGTGACAGTCTGATATGTATCTCATGTTCACCACGTTGGTTGAATGGTAACAAAAAGCTGGCTGTCTTCATAGGTGCTTGACAGCTTCGTATCGAACCGATAAGATATAATTCATGTCCGGATTCTGGAAAGGGTTGTTAGCAAGTGGGAACACCAATATCTCTACTCTAGTCGAAAGAGGCGCCCTCACCAACTGGAAGATATTTTTGACATATCTATGGGACTTAATCTGAACCCGAGCCTAGTGCGAGCCGGAGGATCGCTCTAGGGATTGGCATGTATCTGTTCCAGTCCAGTTCGGCAGGGAGAAGAGTCTATTGCGAGTACGTTCAGAGCTTTTCCCGTCGCCGACATACTTGGATCTACATTCAAATCTCGCTTTATATGAGAGGTTATTTGCGAGAAAATATGAAGTCAAGATCCTTTCAAAAGAGAAGCCAAAGCATAACCTCCACACTGCTTGCTCAGGAAAATGACATGTACGACATCCCGACATTCGGCCAGCCCGGCCCGCAAGCAATCTCCCAGGCTAAGAAGGTGGGTTTCTTCCGACGGCTAATGAACGAGTACAACTGAACTGCCACAAAATGCGGCCGACTACTCGCATTAATGGCTTCTTCGATACGCACTCAGCCTTCTTCATCCACCCCCGTGTTCTTACTGCAAGGAACCAAAACTACCGAGAATCCAGGTAGGTTGGACCAAGAAGCACGCGCGACAGCTGTCCCGACCTTTACCATGTGTGGTGACACACGGTCTGCCACAAGAAGACTATCCGGCAACCCGGGTCCCTCGCGACCATTATGATGCAGGACATTGAAGAGTAACCTGGGGTGGAGAGGCTTGTTTACATGTCCGGGGAGACCGCCCATATTCTTCCTGCTGAGATATCTTATTTGTCAGAACGGAACATGACATCAATGAAGGTTCCATGAGTATATCTGAGAGGTGACAGGGTGATGCGGAGACTCTTTTTCGACCACGAAGTTAGAGAAAAGCGAGGGTCTCACGCGCGAGATGAAACTTCGGAGGACTGCAAGGACCTCCATGAGGGCAAATGGAACTGCTGAACTTTGGGAGAGAATCCCTCACGGACACTGAGTGGTACGATGAGGGCTTATCGTCCTTATCCAGCGGCTCTGTAAGAACGTTTTAGCGCAACTTGCCACCAATCGTCCGAATGTGCTGCTTGATGCCGCTCATCGGTACGGATTAGACTACCAAGCCATCAACCACCCAGGTAAGGGAGAGGTGTGTCATCTAGTCCGATTACATACTATCTGACGACGGATACCAAGCTTGATAAGATCAAATACCAGCACACACCAATTCTGATCAGTTGCACTCAAAACCAACAAAGGGCACGGGGATAGGTTCCCAGCGCCTATCTGTTCTACGTCGGAGTCACAACTATCTCTATATGAGGCAACGTTTCCAGCTTCAAGCCGCTGGGAACAGGTGTCGTCGGCAAGGGAGCTTTCTACGAAATGTCGCCGCTTGACAGACAGCGAGTTCGGTTGGCGTTCAAAAAGGTGTTCATGCAAATTCGCTATTCCCAGCGAGGAAGAACGTCTGGACTTTTGACTAGAAGATACATCCAGCCTTTCTTCTTGGCATCAGATAATTCCGACAAGATCGCAAGGGCAGAGAACGGAATGAAGTCAGGAGAGAATTCTCAGACCTGGTCAGAGCCTTGTACAAATCTGCCACCTTGTCGATAAGAGGAAGGCCCATGCATCACCCCCTTAAACGACTTAACGAAGGCACATCATGCATGATATAAGTCCAGGTCATTTCACTTGGAACAACCGATACTTCTCACCATCGAGGGGGCGACCATGTACACCACCCATTTGTACAACGCTCTGCAGCAGGAAGGGCTTGCCCCGAGCGATCCGTCCTGATTGTGGAGCTGAGATGCTGTTGCTGCTCAAAGTATGGTGTTCTGCGTTCACCCATGAGTCTCCATTTCCTTCTATCAGCAGACAGTACAGAAAACAACCAGAAAGACAAGATATGTTTCCAGCTACTTCCCACTCTGCGCTGGTCATAGCGTGGAGCGAGAGTCGTACACCCACCAGAGGGCCAGATACACAGCCGATGTGCTTCTCACAAGCAGAAAAATATGGTAATCATCAAAGCCAAACAGTTTCCGCGTAACAGTCGGCCTGGCTAGAAGGAATATCACCGCTGGTCGGTGCTTAAGCTTGAGCTGCAGCATGGTCTGGCGGGCGTTTACAATAGCAATCAGACCTGGTATACCATGAAGCATTGTAGCAGTTGGTGACATGGCCTGGATATAAGTTCCCGGTCAACTCTGGCAGGATGGTTTCCTTGGATTCCAATCTAGGATGCCCCCGTCGACCTGACGCGGCTATCCTGAGTATCTATACAGACCACGATCGGATACATGAGCTGGTAAGGATAATCCGGCGTCAAAATGGACACTGAGCGACAGGCAACCCTACTGTGGGGCTCAACCAAAGCTTCAGCATGGACGGAGAACCCAGATCACAGGGGCGAGACCTAAAACATATGATCTCCCTTGCACCATCATATAGCTGTCAACGGTGACAGCAGAAGTAAGAAGCAAGGAGACCCATGTCCTTCAAATCACTATCAAGTTCAAACAAGCACTCCCTCATGCGGGCCAATGGAATATGCCGTGACAAGACAGAATGCTCACAAAGCCACGGAAACTCTCTCATATACTCAAAGATAAGTCATTCTACGTCTTTCAATGAGATAATTGACGTACATCACAATACTGGCGAACAGGTCGTACGGATTGTAATCCCTCAATCCTCAACACTCGTTCCAAACTCTTCAGAATGAGGTTCATGTTGACACCTGTGACTCGGGACTGCCTACACTCAGATGAGGAAGTTCGCATACAGCGATTCACGAATGCAGATAAAACCGCGAAGTCAGATGTCTAACCTGGAGCCTAGGTCCCTGTGGACGACGCCAAATGGCTTGAGTCATCTGGTATCGAGGACTTCTTGATGAAGGAATGGTTCCTGATATAGCTGATGCAACCTTTGAGAGTGACGACGACGATGCTTTATTCGATGCGGCTGACTCAGTCGTAGATGGCTCTGACCAAGAAGACTGCAATGAGATTACTGACAATCCCATCCCAGTAGATGATACCCAGCTCAAAGCGGAAGCCGAGACATACGCGATACTCGGCTTCAATGAGACTACCGCTTCACAAATCGCTATCTGACTAATCTAGTCTGTTCCAGGCACTTCAAGTTCTTTCTGCTTTAACCGAGTCATTTCCAGCGAAGACACAAACACGACAGCTAACAAGTTGTCTAAAGCGATTGCGGCTGTCGCAGCCAGCGGTAACCCTGGGGATCGGGCCACGCAAATTGTGCCTGATCTGGCCCGCACAAGCAGAAGAGCACTGCTTTGCTGCTTGAAATCAAGTGCTTCAAACCAGGTCTCAATCTCAAAAGCTTCTGTTTCAGCGATGCACAGAGACTCTCAGCGAAAGAAGTTAAAGTCAAGCATGAGGCACGTGTATGAGCCTCGCAAGTCTGGTCAAATGAACCAGGACATCGTGCGCCTACAGTGAGCTTTGTGTTTCTGTAACCATAGTTGGATATTTGGCTAATCGATATGCAAGTTCTCCTGATGGCGGCGATTGCATCACACCAGCTGTACTGCAGAATATCGACCGCCAAGATGACCTCCGGTGGCCAGGCGCTCGGGCAGCGTTTCGTTTGACCACGTCAAGTACGATGGCCTCGGTCATTGGGCATTGTATGGTCCTGAACACATAGAAAGATTCTGTCGAGCTTCTAATTGGATCTCGACCTTATCACGAATGTATTTTGCCAAGCGGAGAGGCACCTCACGTCGAAGGCACGCGTCTTACTGCGTCAATTTCTCGAGCATTTCTGAAGCTCAGAGACCAGTACCAATGGTTGAACTATCCGCCATCTTGACTTCTTGGTAAGGGTGCGTGTGCTAGGTGCAGCAGGGGTCTGAGACCGAGACAGCGAGAACCACCTGCCCTTAATGAAAGGAAAGGAGTATGAAGACTCGAGTCTCCAGTTTAAAATGAGTCATCTCAATATAGGACGATAGTCCCTGTAAGGAAGAAAGGGATCATGAACAAAGATGATAAGCATATGATTAGTATCTACCGACATGCCCTCAGTTTGCCCCCGACATGCTTGGACTGCGATCGCTGACAGATCTATACATACTTGATCTCGGAGAGCCACAACAGCCGAGCACTTCAAAGCCCGATAAAGGCGGCCTTACGGGCAGATCAACAATTGATGGGTTCTCTACACCAAAACATGAAGCCTTGAATACCTTTGCGCTAAACTACTATTTCAGTCTCGTGCAGATCTCAATGCTTCAGCAACGACTATTCATGGCCCTTGTCGGGATGTGCAGCATAGAACTGCCGCTTAAAGCCAGTACAAGTGACGGGCTGAGTGCGAGCCCAAGCAACATCATTACAATGAGCAGGAAGCTGCACGTCTACTGGGGGACAGTAGTTTTCATCTTGGTGCTGTCCAGACGCGGTTGAATCTCTGACAAGAGAATTTCGAGTGCAATTTGTCTGGCTGCCGCCATCGGCTCCAAGGCACGATGAATTGATCAATCTGCTAGACTCCTCAAGATCTGCAACGACAGCCTCTCTTCGGAAGCCGAGTGGTAGACTCCGAATGTTTATCAGTGCATTGCCTCGAATGAGGCGACGGCCAAGATGGCCTACCCAATATCAATGCGGACGATTGACCCTATTCTCAACAGTTTAGCATTAGCGAAACTGCAGTGGAAGTTTTCTTCAAAGCGGACGCCGCAAATGGGTATTGGGCGGTCACCGTTGGTGATGAATATTTGTACAAGACAACTTTCAGCACAGTTCTCGACCAACTTTGCTATCAACGCATGGGACAGAAACTTGCCCCTACACAGCCTACACAAAACCCTTCGGTGCGATCAGCTTCAGTGTTGGACCGCACCCCGCGTGATCCCAGAGAGAGCAAGAAGGCAGGTACTCGAGATCACAGGCGGTGTATAATCACTAAGGCCAATTATCCGGACATCGAAGAAGCCCACGTTCACCCCTCCTTTGGTGCTCCAGGGACGCACAAAAGGTTAAAGGACATCATTATAGGTGCTATCCCAGCTCCCTATAATGAAGGTTCCCTTTCTGACCTCGCAAATAAGTGTGGAAAGAGGTGCGAATACTTCATGGATGACGACGTGGGTGGAGCAGCTACATTGGAGACTTTAGTGCTGTGTCGAGTCCGAGCGAAAGTCATTGCATGATTTGTATAATCTCTGACTAAATGCTCAAGGAGGCGAGTGACTCATCGCCGCCGGAATTTTTCAACTGACAGCAATGACGATGGGGTTCATGGTTGCAAAGCAGAAGAAGCGTGAGGCTGACGAGCGGGGGAGAGATTGTCTTACTGTGTAAGCACCGTCCTCGATTTCGCCGGTGCCTCCTTAGATACCCCATTAGTACGGGGAACCAGGAGGGAATGCGCTCCAAGAAGGCTTTTCAGACCGACTCAGATGCACGACCTCTCCAACAATCGGAGGATCCCAGTGCTGTCCATCGCGTTGTGTATACAATCTATACAAGGCCGTTGAGTTTGATTCAGCGATCAAAGAAGAATGCAGAATGACCAAAGCTAGGAAAAGATGATGATCCTATACTCTGGATGTTTTAGAGTATAGCCTGCATTCTGAGAGCAACCTGCTGAGTATTTCCGTGCATCTTGCTTAGAGACATTCTTCATCTCAAACATACCTGCACATTCGAAGCTGAAGACCTTTTTGAAGAGTGTGAAAATATGAATGCGGAGTATATGCGCTCATTCTCAAAAAGACGACAGTATTCTCTTCTTCTATATGGGTTTGGTTACTGAAGCAAAACGTGGAATCAGGGCTCTTATCGGGTGTCATCAGCGGAAGAATGCATTCCTCAAGTTGATAAGGATAGGCCCCTCGCCTATCCTCTCTTTCGTATCAATCACAACCGCTTTTTCAGTGCCAGCCCGGGATAGTGAGATGGTCAACCTTTACAATCATGCTTTTCTTTCGCCGGCCGGCAACTGAATAACCGTGGAGTCAAGGTACATGGAACAATACGTCCCTAGGATGCAGCCCAACCGAGGCGAAGCATTGTACCAGTCTCTGAAGAGAGCACAAACCGAAGCGGAGCAATATACAGAAACCGCACCTTTCTATTTTGCAAAGCGGCCGAAAAAGAAGCATCATGATAGCGACAGGAAGAGACCTTAACATATACCCAATACATAGGGATTAGACGCTCGAATCAAGGGTCTTTTACAGTGCACTTTTGTGCTTCTTTTTCCTCCCTTGGAAGGTTTTATAGGCAGGTCCTCCTCAGTACGTTTCATTGCATGGTACCGATCCAGTACCCTGCCCTGGTCTCTATGCATTGCACAAGATATTCAGAGCAGCAGACCCAAGATGCAGGACATTATCAATATTGCTCAAATACCAGGAAGCCCGTCTCGCAAAGTCACTTCCCGAGCAAGCTAGAAACTCTTCTACAGTTTAGCAAGAACAACTCCCCCCTCGATCCCCTCAATAAGCACTAGGCAGCAGCAGGGTTCGAGCTTTATCAAGTCAGTCAAAAGTCCTACCAGATGGTCGGCCAGACAATGAAACCAAGAAAAGGAAGCACAGCCATCGCTTCGGTTATAAGTGTATCGTTTGAGTGTAGAAGATCTATGGCCAATTCTCTAAATGGTTGCCGCCCCTGCGTGAAGTTGGAAAGTTGTTCCACGGAATGTACGAAGACCCGGTTGATACCTATGAGCTCCCTAGCTTTACTCATGGAAATCCTGAGTTGATGCCACTTACTAAAAGAGCCAATCTGCTGCCTATTCTGAACCACGAATTAAGTGGCACGGCCGACGCGTCAGGACGCCTTCTCGACTGAATGAGCGACGACTCTGATCAAATCGTGTACTTGAGGGCATATCTTGAAGCTAGCAGACACGCAATGCAGGTAACGAATTTGCTCGAAGAAGAGCTCTTTTGATGGCCACGTGTGAGCCTCTCACAGGCAAGAACTCGAGTCTTGGGACATGTCCAAGTTGGGGGATCAAATTTCCCCTCTGTGTGACTTCCAAGAACGCTGGATTTGACTGCGCAATTCGACATACAGCAATGGCAACCCAAGAGAGGCAAAATTGTTGATCAACTTGCTAGCAAGCCAGATTACTGCACGGTCGAATTCTCAATTGCCAGCTGAACTCATCAGGCCTAGATATACAGAGATATGGCCACACCGTCCACCTAGTCTCAGTCGCAATGTGTTTTGCTGTAAGAGAGCAGGAAATTGGCCCATTCCTGCGATGGGATCAAGCCCATGAGGTAGTTGTTTATGATTACCGAGTTCCAGAGACATTCAAATCTCTTTCCATAACAGAGCAATGTGTAAAGCTCTGCCAAATGAGTTGTTCTAGTCATTTGCCGCTAGGAGGCGTCGCCAATCCTTGTCGATGAGGCAAACCAATATGAACAACGTGCAGAGAAGAGAGCTTCAAAACAGAAGGGAAAGGCATCATTTCACTACCACCATACGATTTGCAGACTTAAAAGCACAGGAATCCACCATAAATGACCTCCCAGCCAGCGTCGAGGATCTGCAACAGCCTCTCCACGGTGGTCAGATGACACAGTCGAGCGGCGCAGATATAATTCCAGAGCAGAAACACCAATAAAAACTGCGACAATCTTATGACACTGTGCATCAAGAAAAAGCAATATCGTCTCATCTCAACGCTCGGAGAGGCCATACAAGGCTCAAAGCCATCTGTAATACCTGGGTCACAGGTCCACCAGAACAAAACCTCGTCCTCAGATCAGACAATAGCACTGCGGAATAAGAAACTTCACAATCGGGGTGATCATTAGGGACATGAAATGGGAGAATAGAAGCGGACATGAGCAGATCTCACCAAAAGATCCAACGATAGTCGGCCCGAATTTCAGTGTCCGACTTGCTCCTCACGTTTTCTCCTCATCGCCCAATCGGGTTCTCTGTGGGCAAGTGTACGGAAAGCTCTCCTTTTTTGGCCTGAGTGCTTGACTCCATTCCCAAAAATGAGAGCTGTGGACATATACATCCCTATTGATGACCCTGGTCGGCATTGTGTCTGACACAGTTCCGCATAAAACCACCCAAAAGACTATATCATGGCGGGATGAAACCATGGTTTCTCTTCGGGTGTCATATCTGGTGGTGCATACGCCACACTTTTGCCTAGTGGACGAATGTGGAGCTTTACTTCGCGAGGACTTTATATAGTTCCGCGCCGGTCGTGAGCCAGCTCAGCACAAGGTACTGGTAAATTTGTTGCGAAGGGGTTACTGTGGGCAAGATGAGGCTCAAGGAGAAGCCTATAGAGTGCAATTCGGGCGATGGATGGCTGTCAGACCGGAAGAAGAATGGCAGACCTTTTGTATCGCTTACAACCACAATTCACCATACTTAGCTGACTTGGCCGAGAGGAACAACTACTGGGACGATTCTGCGCGCACAGAGGTGTGACATCGTTGGATATGCTCGAGGACGGCGAAAAGGGCACTCCAGACGGTATGCGAGATATTCTGGCTTGGGACCAGATCCTGTACTAGCTATTTTGCCAGCGGGCTCGTGAGGGAATGCTGTGGGATAAGGTTATGGTTAGGTAGCTGCCGAGGAGAAGATAATGCAGATGGGCTGACGGTAGGATATGAAATGAGAAGAAGAACAAAGAGCAAGACTGGCGCGGTAGGAAAAGTGTTTTGACAGTATTCGTGTCATGCGAACCTGGTGGTGACGAGGAATGAGCAGCTCTGGGGCAGTAATGGCACGCTGCTTGCAGTCCGTCTTGAATGATTGAGTTCCATCTTTAGTCTGATCCAACATTACTCTTGAAAGTTCAAGAATAACCTCTAATCGGCATGTTCGTCTCTGCAGAGAAATTGTGTAGTTCAGCCATTAATCTATCACCTCAACTTAAATCCACCACCTCAACCCTCACCAGCACCTCGGACACATCAGCCTGAACCCAGAACCCAATGTCCTTGGTCGATTCCACCAACTCCACCTCTCTCTTGACAAACCGATCCCCATCAGCATCTACATCCCCTCCGCGCTCATCCTCCGCCTCACTAGCCCACTCCTCATCCTCCATCTTCTCTCGACTAACCGGATCCAACTCATCCGTCTCCCACACCAACCTCAGCCCATAAGCAGGGAGCCCAAATAACCGCCCCGCAATCGCCTTGACCTGGTACGTATCGAAGGACCTGGGGATCTCTCTCGTCCTGACCATCTCATCCACTTTCCCCTCGGACCCACCACCACCCCTCTGGGCCCTCAAACAAAACACAAACTTCACCAACCGCGCAGCCACAGACCGAGGATTCACCACTTTCCCGGCTGCGTCCTCCACACTCGTCCTCCGGATCTCCGGCTCACCGTGCAGTTCACACAGCTCCGCGTACCGCGGATGCTTGGCCAGGATCGCCGGTTCTTCCGCTTGGGGTGTGGCGGAGAGTTCCTTCGCGATGAGGGAGAGGTAGTACAGTTCGCCGTTGGTGCGGTCCTTGGGCGTGATGGTGCCGTAGTTCAGGACTTGGAGGTTGGCAATCCGCGCGAGTGTGAGCATGTAGGCTTCGTCGACGGTCATGGGTTTCTCGGGGAGGCCCGTGATGGACGTCGGGCCGACGGGCCCGTCGAAGAGCGGGTTAGTGGAGATGCGGAGGGTCGTGAGGGCGGGGCATGTGATGGGGAGGTGGTTGAGGAA
This sequence comes from Aspergillus floridensis, assembly GCA_012184565.1. Classification (NCBI taxonomy): domain Eukaryota; kingdom Fungi; phylum Ascomycota; class Eurotiomycetes; order Eurotiales; family Aspergillaceae; genus Aspergillus; species Aspergillus floridensis. The sequence continues at coordinate 5,117 of WOUI01000546.1, read as the reverse complement.
GAGCCAGGTGGAGATCTTGTTGCGGGAGAGGTCGACGGAGGTTAGGGATGGGAAGATTAGCGGGGTGGGTTCTTCGGGGGTGGTGATGGTGGTGATGGCGTTGGAGCGGAGGGACAGGTGTCGGAGGTTGGGCAAGGAGGTCAGGGGTTTGAGGGCGGAGAGGGAGGTGAAGTCATTGTTTTCGAGGGTGAGGCGGGTGATGTTCCCGGACAGTGGTGAGGAGATAGTGGAGAGTTGGTTGGCGGAGGCGGAGACGAGGGTGAGAGAGGGGAATTGGTGGGTGATGGCGGAGATCTCGTCCCAGGCGAGAAGCGTCTCATCGAGGTATAGCTCGGTGATCTTGTTGAATGTGAGGCCTTCTTCGACGGGGCCGAATCGATTGCCACTGGTTCATTGTCAGAACACGTTTTGTCCATTCCGTAAGATAGAGACATACCCCAGCTTCAAGGACTTGAGGTGCTTGAGTCGCTCGCAGATCCTCGCCACGGCGCTCCAGCAAGTCAGCAGGTTCCGACTCAAATCCAGCTCCGTGATCTTAGGGCAAGTCTGCTCGATCTCTTCGTACGCAGAATCCACTTCTTCCGGGGTAGCCTGGTGGCCCAACACGCCAGCGACCCGCAAGCCGTCCAGCAAGACGATCTTCAGTTCCTGAAGCTCGGCCAGTTGCTTGCGGATTTTGTCGAACCCGACCTCTTCCACAACCTTTCCGCTGATCTGGATGGGCGTGTGCGGGGCCACAGGATCTGTCTCATGGCGCTGTCTAGCAAGCTCCTGCTCCAGGTACTCCGAAGCGTACTTCTCGCGCAGTGCCTCAACCAGTCCGCGCGGCTTGTCCGCTGGGCGCGACGGACGCACGAAAGACCCAGCCGTGGGGTGATTACGCAGACCTGTGTTCATCAGTACATACTCTTCGACAAGAAAGCACACAGAATATGCAAGTAAAAACTCACATGTGAAGTATCTCACCCCCTTATGCTCGCCCGAATGCTTTCCGCGACTCGGATCATCCCATTCCACACCCAACCAGTCGCCGGCGGTACCCTCTACCGTACCGACATAGCGAACGGTACACAAATCTCCAGCATAGGATCGTCGCTGACCAACAGTCGGAGTATCCATGACAGGCTCAATGCTTGAGTACCACCCAAAACGATCTCAATCATGAATATCAAGAAGATACTCCGTAGTCAAAAGAGATATGCATATCCATTGACAGACGATACCGCGGGACCCACCCCGGAGCACAAACCAATTACAACGCCACCAGCCCGCTTACCTAATGCCAGCTTCTCTCTCCGCCAAACTGCCATCCATCGATGATTCCATCCATCCCATCTCCAACACCAACCAACATACCCTCCACCTGAACCCACCACATAACTCCGAACAAGAGCCTCTACAGGCGCAAGTCCCAAAATGGACTACCAGGTACGATCCCCCTAACACCCCATCGCCTCTCAAACCCGTCAAACCTACCTACTAACACCCCCATCTAGAACCGCGCAGGCTCGAAATTCGGCGGCGGCGGCGTCGCCTCGCACAGCGCCACCAACGCGGACCGCCGCGAACGGCTCCGCAAACTGGCCCTGGAAACCATCGACCTGGACAAAGACCCCTACTTCTTCAAGAACCACGTCGGCTCGTTCGAATGCCGGCTGTGCCTGACGGTGCACCAAAATGACGGGTCGTACCTGGCGCACACGCAGGGCCGGAAGCACCAGACCAACCTGGCGCGGCGCGCGGCGCGCGAGCAGCGCGAAGGCAAAAACCAGGACCCGTCCGCGCTGCCGGGGGCGATGGGCGTCCAAGTCAAAAAACAGACCATCAAGATCGGCCGGCCCGGGTACAAGATCACCAAGATCCGGGACCCGCTCACCCGGCAGCTGGGGATGTTGTTCCAGCTCCAATATCAAGAAATCACGCCGGGGGTGACGCCGCGGGTGCGGTTTATGTCGGCCTTTGAACAAAAGGTCGAGGAGCCGCCGGACAAGAGTTTTCAGTATCTCGTCGTTGCGGCGGAGCCGTATCAGTCCTGTGCGTTTAAATTGCAGGCGAGGGAGATTGATCGGCGCGAGGGAAGGTATTGGACCTGGTTCGATGAGGATAGTAAAGAGTTTTGGGTGCAGATTATGTTTAAGACTGAGCGCGAGGAGAGGTATTCTGGTGTGCCGGGGTTGGCGCCGGTTGAGCCGAATGTTTGAGCACTTTCTTTTTTTGTTTGTTGTGTTCTGGTTTCCGGGATTTGGGTGATGCTGGTGTTTTGTGGACCAGGTTTTTTTTTTTTCTTTTCTTTTCTCCTAAAATGCATGTATCATTTCTAGCTTCTGGGTGGCGTTTTGTTTTCAGGGGTTTCTCGATTCTTAGATACTCGGATACTGATACTGGCAACAACACAATATTTCATATCGAGCTTCTCATTGCTCTACCGATCTTCCAACCAACATCCGCATTCCCAGAATCATAGAAGCCCTACCTGGTCCACAATTACTCCAATTTAACAGCTACTCTTAAGTTAGAAGTCAAGTCTAGGTCTAAGTCTAAGTCGCCGTGAAGTTCACATGTTACTCGAATTCCTAGCTACATACACGGCTAGCAGCGAGCAGTCGTCGTCTTGCGACAAGGATGCAATGAAATCAAACGGATATGCCTGGGTCGTGACCAACAAAGATGATGAAATGCGCTATATGCTCGATGAAACGGATGCACAATGTGGTAATACCGAGACGAAATGCCGAGTGCGCCACTGAAAATCCATCAATGCAAGCCCGCCCGCTTTCGGACTCTTCAATGACGTCTATCGTGGGTTCACCAACAAACATGCAATATTCACGTCTATAACTTAGTTTGCCTGGAAGGCGTTGAACGCTTTGTACGTGTAGCCAATGAACGGCAGGCTCATCTCCGCCTCCTGCTCTTCCGGCATGGCCCGAGCCTGGGCGCGGTGGATGGCACTGGTATCCTCCTGAGGAATCTCGTCGATAGGGAAATAAGACACGTCGATGTTCGAACTCAACCGCGGCTCGAAGGGCGCCCGGATGCTGCGCAGCTGCTCCCAAACAACGCCACGGAAGAAGGGATGATTCTTGATCTGCGTCGCACCGCCGAATTGGCCGCCTTCACTACCAATACGGTGTTCGGTATCACACAGGAAGCTGAAGCCTGTTAGTAGACACTCTCACAGTGCAGCAAGAACGGAACGTACCTTCTGATCAAACCTTCCGACTCCCGCGAGAGGACAAGCTCCTCAGGGAAGTACAGACATTCGCGCCAGTTCACGATCTTACGGTAGGTGTCGGTCGTGTCCTCGGCGCAGAATGGCGGCCAGCCAACCAAGCACTCGAACATGATAGCACCAACAGACCACCAATCACACAGGTAAGTGTATCCCTGCCCGTTAAAAATCTCCGGCGCAATGTAATCGGGTGTACCGACGGTCGAGTAGGCCATAGCGCGGCGAGACTTTCTCCACGTGTTGATCTGACCACGGTTGGAAACAGTTAGGTTGATCGCGTCATTGAAGTATCCCGAGTTGCGGTTCTTGTCCTTTGACGTGGAGTTCTTGAGTAGGTTCTGATAGTATGAGTTGTCGTGCGTCTTCTTGCCGCCGGTGGAGAGACCGAAATCGGTCAGCTTAACGTGACCTCCACGATCCAAAAGAATGTTGTCAGGCTTGATATCACTGCAGGGAAGTTAGCGTTGTTTCCGCAAATCACAACAAATCGACCTACCGGTGAAGGAAACCAAGCTTGTGGACAGCCTCGATAGCCATGACTATTTCTGCCATGTAGAAGCGAGTAATGTCCTCCGAGAAGATCTCATACTTGATCAACATAGTCATCAAATCACCACCGGGCAAGAACTCCATCAGCAGGTAGAGGTAAGCCGAGTCCTGGAAGGAAGCGTGCAGCTTGACCAACCACGGGTTGTCCTTAGAGTCGGCCAGAATATCTCTCTCGGCACGGACGTGGGCCAGCTGGTCCTTCTTGAACATCTCAGTCTTGATCAACGACTTAAGCGCGTAGATCTTGCCATCGGTCTTCCGTTGCACCAGCTTAACCTCTCCGAACGCACCCTTTCCGATGACCTTGATGGTCTGGAAGTTTTGTGGCGTCTCCTTGGTACGCAAGAACCGCAAGAAAGTCGACTCCTTCTTCGCAAGCACCTCCGCTTCCTTGCGTTTCGAATCCTTTGGGACGCCAGGGTCACGAATCATCTTATCAAGCTCCGCCGACCTGTAGAAAGGAATCAAAGTCAGTATTGCCTCTTTCACAAAGTTCGACTACCATCAGACGAGTACTCACCGCAGGTTGCGGTCGCGCGCGCGCTCAATGTTCTCATTGAAAAACACACTGACCAATTCCTTGGCCGCCTTACCACGCTTGTGAACATTTTCCGAGTATCGCTCCGGGTAGCGCTGGAGCTCTTCGTTCTCGGCGGGGGTCCGAGGGCTGCGTGGCATGGGAGGGGCCAGATGGCCGGGTTGTTGTTGTGCGGCGGCGGGGGAGCCAGCGGTCCGGGGTCGCTGAGCGGGAGAGGCTGCGCGACCAAAGAAACCCGACCGCGGAGAGTTCAGGTCCTGGTTGGAGAACTGCTGGATCAGGCCATTCGTCCCATCATTGGCGTTGTAGCCCATGCGGGACCCGTATGCGGCTTGAGAGGACTGCAGATTCTGGCCGTAGTGTTGTTGTTGCTGTTGTTGTTGCTGCTGCTGCTGCTGCTGTTGCTGCTGAGCGTAGGCCCCCTGGGCTTGGTAAGGGTTGGCCATGAAATAACCCTGGCCATAGGCACCGTTCTGAGCATCGACATATTCCTGGCCACCCTGATTCTGGTAGATGGGCTGAGGGAATGCGGAGGGGGTGGTGGGATAAGCGCGATTGTTGGCGGCCGGGTTGTTGAAGGAGCGATCATTGTACCCGAAATTCAGGTGGAGACGATTGTTGTTGGGATCCATGATGGGCAGAACTGTCCTCCCCGAGGCTGAATTGCCGTGATTGACAGAGAATGGCGGGGAGAGAGGTTTATTTGTTTAGTTTAGGGGAAGAAGAACAGGGAGAAAAGAAAAAAAAAAAACGATAAGAAGAAAGCCAAGGGGGAGGGGGAGAAGGAGGGGAGGGGGG